>JAOPUG010000333.1:14396865-14414015 GCA_027564375.1 Micropterix facetella | reverse complement strand
GAACCTTAGTACCACACGCAGAAGTTATTTTCGTTAATTTTCATTAATCGATCATTTTTGATTAACCGAGTACATTAATCGATAATTGTCTACGATATTACTTGTTTTTTGCAGTGTAATACGGCGCGCGACGTCACGCGAGCCAGATCCCGAGTTAACTCTTGAGGTTTGTACATGCACACACACATACATTTATACATACATACATAAATATATACATACATACAAACATACCTAAATCCATACATATATAAATACATACATGCATCCATACATACATACAAATATACGTACATCCGTACATGCGTCCATACTATGAACATACATACGTATATTCGTACATACTACGTACATACGTACATATGTACTTACAACGTGCATACGTGTATACGCGCATACGAGCATACGCACGCACGCACACACGCGCGCAAATACACACGCACACAAGTACACACGCACACACGCACATTAATAGGCACCCATTACAAATCTAGTTATTTTAGAATATGGCTGAATTATAGTGAAACACAAACACATAACATTTAAAATAACGTATTTTTAGTGATATTTTAATATTTTGTTGGGCCACCTTTAGCATTAATTACAGCAGCAATCCTTTTCTGTAAAGTCCATACTAGCTTGCAGCACTCTACATTAAAAATGTCCTGCGATTCTTGTTTTTTTTTTTTTTGCTGTTTATTTTGAAGTTATTGAGCGATTTTGTAACTTACACTTCAAAATACTCCACAAGTGTTCTATCGGGTTGAGATTCACGAGTTGAGATCTGGATTGGCCAATCCAAAACATTCATATGATTTTCCGTAAGTTTAGTTTTCGACCAAATTAGGTTTGAGCCAGTTAACCACACAATATGGCGATCTTCCCACGAAATTCCTATTTTCAGTATTCCGCTTCAGACGTTGGTCAGCCGCCCATCGATCATGCAACCATCCTAGCCATTTGTACAAATCAATCGCTTTGGGCGGGTGATCGCCGCACACGCCAGCCGCAAACCCGAGATCATTGCGGACACTGTCCGCGGAGGTTCCTTCCGCTATTTTCATTTCCGCTCACTCGAGCGATGCCAGGCGCACAGTGGCCCAAAATCGAACAATAAAAACGTGAATTGAGAAAATTTGTCAGGGGAGCAAATATTAGTTCTTCTTTTCTGGTTAAATACCTGTTACCGAACGTTAGATATCAAGTAGCTTGGTAAAGGATACGGTGGATTCCGGAACCATTCTCAAAGATTATGCAGCCAGGATGTTCTCCTTGTCACGTACCTCTTCTTCCGGTTGTCTTGCATGTTAATGAGATGCAATATGGTGTATCGTTCCGGATATCATATGGAATAAGCAAAGTATTCGAGTTTGTCGATCTTTAATGTCCTAAATTTCTGTGTTTCTCACTTTCTGTGTTTTAAAATACTCGTATATTCATTCCGGACTCTATTAAAATGGAGTATTCTCTGTGACGGATATACAATAAATATACATGATACATCACTACGGCCTACGTGACTACACGACTCCTACTGTTACTCGCCTCGCCACCCCGTCTTCATAAGTCTATATATAAATGCTCCGCTTACCGTTCATCACCATTTCACGCGGGCAATCGATAGTTACTCATCTCTACTGATCGCACCGTCAGTGGCGCCCGCGCGCATAGATATGTACTACATCCTTAACTGTATTCAGGTTAACTAAAATGTACTACATCCCTATTTATAATAAAATGCAACATCTGTGTGTGTTAATAACCGACAACCACCGAATATGTAACATGCCTATTCCCATTCGTCACAGGCTATACGAGGTCAAAATCGGTTGAATAGTTTTCGAGATATCATACAAAATGTCAGACAAGCGGGAGAAAAAAGTGCCAATTCCATAATTTCAAAGTTGAAAATCTCGAATTAAACAATAACAACCATTTTTTTAATTTGTATCTAGAAATCGCTAATGGGGAAATGATATCTATGTATATCAATTATTTGAGTTCATTGGTTCTCGAGTTACAAGCAAAAAAGGTAGTTATATAGTTACAAATATGAAGCAACTGCAATAGTAATAATACTGTATTGTTTTGTTCCCCATAGAGATGCATTAAAAATATGTAGAGATGAAAATTAATATTTAAGCCGGTCTACGGATGGCAATATATATTTCAAAAATATATATTCAGCGAATCTTAAATATAACGTTTAAAATTTACCGAAAATATGCCAGTTCGCAGGAATAACGGACGTTTACCACTAAGGAATATCCTTAAAAAATAATAGGAAAATATCCTAGAATGTAATAGTAAATCAAATTGTAACTCTTTCTTTGACATTATGTACCTATGATTTATAATGGTGGAAAATCGACAACAGCAATTATTTATCGTTATGTGCATCGCACGTTACTGCCAGTACACGGTCTTAAAAAAGCATGAAATGATAAATTTAAAAAGCTAAATTTTCCCCTAGAGGTGTGTAGAAAATATGCATAGATTAAAAGTAGTATTTAAGAAAGTTTACGGGTGCATATTTCAGAAATATATTTTAAGCAAAATAATTTTGTTACAGTATTTTTGCTGCCCAATGAAGAAACATAAATTAAGGATTACAAAACAATAAACCACGAATCAATCAGGGCCAAATGAGAACAAGTTGCAACCAGATATTGAATCATCAGTGACAATGCGTTAATACAATGAAACAGCATTGAGCAATCAACAACGACTCGGGACGCGGTTGAGCAATGAAGAGGAAGTCGGGTCACAACCCTGCAGGAGGACGATATAAAGCCGACTATATAAGGCATAGAATATCGCTCGGCAGAATGCTCACCCACAATCAGTCAACCAGACAATGGTCGCGCTACAAACATCTCCTCGTGATATATACATTTCAAGTTATATAAATACGTATACGTAATAACCACCGGGACAACCCCATACGGCCACCACCGGTCCGGAAAAGTATTTTAGATTAAAATTATGTCCAAAAGCAATTAAAAATTACTCTTTTAATTTTAACAATATTTTAGACATTTCAACAAGCCACAATGCACAAATCGGGACAGATTGGCGCCAAGTTTTCTATATATTTAGGTGATTAAATATACTTTCTTTTATTTTAAATATACAATTAGCTGTAAGAAACTGAAACTTTTTTAATCAACTCTTTTGTTTAGCTGTCGTGGTTGTATCAAGAAGAGAACTGTTTAAGATTTAGCGTCAAGGATATGACAAGAAAATCAAAAACTCTGCATTGATTAAGGACTAGACTGAAATTTCAAGATATAAATTTTCCTAAAACATTAAATATGAGCACAGAAAAAATATAATTTGGTATTTTCTCTGTTTTTTTTTAATTTATTATTTCTAATATTCAATAATTATTTGTTTTTGTATTATTTTATTTAATTATCAAGTTATTTAATTACCTTATAATTTAAATTAGATTTATTATATGCAGACTTTGCGTCTACAATTATGTGCAGACTAACATTACATTACTTTCAAAATAAGCTGTAACTGTGACAAATATACATAATACGTGAATACGGATTACGTGACTACACGACTCGTGTTGCTCATAACCTCGCTACCCTATCAAGCCACTATAAAAAAATAAATGAAATATTAAGAATTTCTTTGATTTTTAGTTTAAACACTTTCAAAAAACAAATGGCATGTCTTCTATAATAAATTAAAGAAACAGAAGGTTTCTACTTATCAATATAACTTATTGTTTGCTAGATTGGTTATTGTCGCACTTTGTGGCGCGGCGACAACGAGTGTAAATCTTTATGTTCATATATGATTCAAGCCCACAGTGCTCGCAATCCCATGACTAACTTTCAAGCGAGATGCCCCCTGCGTTTTAATTTTCAGGAAATTGCCCTGAAAATCGTGTGCGCTGAAACGCGCGCCCCGCTCTATATAAAAGTTAGACCGACCGAGGTAGGTATCAAAGAGCAGGTCGTTCGGCTTTCAGGAACATGGGAATTTATGCTAGTTTGCAAAACTAAATATGTACATGCCATTAAGTAAACAATATTTTGATCATACAACCGCGACGGTAGATTGAAAGTTTCCATAATAGCTACTGACTTAGGTTTAATTGTATATATCAATCATATTTTTCCTCATTTGGCAGGAAAACAGTGACGTATATTAAATATAGGTTCTTGGTGATTCATCGCCACTTTTGGATTTCGTATTCGAGTGTGTGATGACGTCCAATAATGGATCGCCATTATTGGACGTCCCAGACCGTTGGACGTCCCACCAGCGAGTTGTTGTCGATTTTAGTAAATCAAACAACTAAAACAACGCCCGAATTTACGGAGCCAGTTGCGAAATAATGAATATGTGCGTTTCGCAGTGTATCTGCTACATTATACGTGTTGCACGTTAAAATATGTTACGCATCATTTATCTGTGCCCGGCGGCTAGCCAGGCGCAAAGCAAGCGAAACATTCGGTTTACCGGTATGGACGTTGTTGCGCAGTGTTTGGCAACATGAATGTAGTGTGATCAAACGATATATTCAACTGTCTTATTATATCTAAAATTATTTTAAAATCTGTTTTCGACAATCGATTAAAATTAATAAATGAACCATGTCTAGTGTTGACGGCGAAAAGCTCTAAAATATTGTTCCTGGAAATAAATATGTGGATGATGCGGAAATTTGTTACGCAGTGAATACGTGGCTTAATCATTTCCAGGGAGACATATTTAATAAACTACGAGTTACCTAAAAATATTCCTTAATGAGAGAGACTGGTTAACCTGGGCACGTCGTAAAGCACACTCATGCTTTTATTTTAAACAGATTGAAATTCTCATAAATGCTAATACTATGTATATTATGCTAGTACTGGGACCTAATTGGGCATGTGCAGCTCGGGCAATATGACCATTTTGTAACACCGGTCGGCCCGACTCACGACTCTGCTCCCATCCGGCAGCCTCCCCGAAAAGGGACGAACCCGGTAAAACCCGCTTTGCGGTCGGATCGGGGTTAATACTTCGGGCGGCCCTGGACGGTTGATGTATTGGTCGGTTTTTCGGCCTTGCTCAACTGACGAATAATCGGGGGAGTCTAGTTGCGTAATGCTTCTTATGCCGCGGGGGTAGGTGTCGACCTGTCGTCGCCTCCCCTTAGAAACGACTCGATGGCCACCCGATCTCGGGTGATCATCGCCAAGTAAAGGACGCCACGGGTCCGCGATATTTCTGTGTCACGGAATGCCGCGTTATCACGACAGGTAGATATTGTGCAAGCGATCACGAGCCTGCAATCAGACGGGTGGAAGAAGAAATCCAACCTAATCGGGTAGTCAGGGGTTGAGGCAGCCCGCTGAGTGGCACTTCGCAGTACATTGCCGTGAGGAGTAGGTCTGTGACAGGCAGTGGCGTAGTTGGATTGTGGATATGCTATGTCCAAATGCTGTACGTTTCATCTCGGGGCGACACACGGTGAGGTTCGTTGAAACGCCTCGGGGTGACGGGCTCGCCCGAGTATAGTCTTAAATACAAATATAATATTATGCTAGTACTATACGCCAATCAAATATCATTGTTTATGTAGACCGGGGACAATAGAACCACTTTGGATTTAAAAAATCTAAAGCTTTTGTTACCATTTTACCATAAATTGATGAAATATATTCTATTGTGTCTACATATATTAGTATTTGACATATTAAAAAGACTTATTATTTTGGTTCTCATTATTTTACTTAAAAAACAGTAAAATAATGAGAACACCAAGTATGTTTCAAACTTCCACCTGCTTATGGAATGTTGAAACAGATATCGGGGACATTCGAAATATCAATTAAAAATAGCATTTGGTAACCCGAACAATTAACAAAATGAGAATGTAACGAACAGTGAACAGTTAACAAAATTAGAATGTAGGTATTTATTATACGACAAAATATTATCAAGCTGCTGAAGGTAATATGGTTCAGGTCAATTTTTACGAGAATGAGGGTACAGATTTATTACTCCTTGTGCCCTTCTTCTAACAGTGAGAATGGATGTACTACTTATGTATCTTTCTTAATCCCCTTTAAGGCACTGCGATAAAATAATGTTAGTTTTAAATATATAATATTTACTAAAGTCAACATTCAGGAATGGTTGACATATATTTATATGTCTTCAGGAAGAAGGTTTCTAATGTCTCCATAGAAGATTTTGGAATAAATATTGAAATTTTTTAACTCTCTAATGCCAGCAATCAAGTAAACATTGCCAGCCAAAAACACGTAAATAAAAACAAATAATTATTACAAACACAAAGTCTCCATTTTAGTAATCTCGAAAAAGCTTGGAAAAAGGTGCAAAAGCAGGTTTTGCACCAGATATATTTCTGCTATGTACTTGTACCTATAAGTGACGACACATCCAAGCGAGTATTGCTTGGATGTAGAAAATAAGATTTCTAATTGTTTTGTCTACTGTTTCAATTGTCCCCTTGTTTCTATATACCCGGTCTACCCGATCTATAATATTAATACAATAACAATAACTAGTTACATATTTTTATTTTCTTCACTATTGCGTATTTTATTGTTGATTTAATTTAATTTAATTCCACTGTTTGTGCCCGGTAGACAAGCGTATTGTTCCCTGTTGTAGAAAATTAAATTAATCATAGTCTACGACTGTTGTGGTTTTAAATCGTTTAATTATTTGAAAGGTGGAATATTATTTGTATCATTCGTTCAAATGCCACAAATCGACGCCGCAATCCGTTGATTAAACAAAGTACAGCGATTACACACGAGTATTAGTAGAAAATTTAATATTAAGCCATCCCGCGCTGTGTCATGATTGTGGTTTAATCTGGTAATACGAGTACAATAGTGTAATGCTGCTTAATGTATAATATGTTAGGTTATTCTCTCATTTACTCTTTCCAATACTAATAGAATCAGTAATTACATTTGTTCACTATGTGACATCTTCAAATCGGCTGCAAACTTCCAGCCTGCTAAGGTGAAGCAGTATGGGTTTATTTCATACTTGGGCAAACCCGTCACAGCGAGGCGTTTCAACGAACTTTATTGTTATATCGCCCAGAGATGAACACATATTTTTTTTGACAAAACAATCCATGTACTCAATGTTACCAATAGCTAGCGTGAGTTTGACACCTTACCATGAAGCACTGGGAATTTTCAAACCCAGTGGGGCCCTCGTGCTCACGCTCCCAAATTTAGACGGATTTTTCCATCTACCCGTGGGGTACCAGGCTAGTAATCGCTTGCTCGACCTCTGCCTGATGTAATAACGTGGCATTGTGTAACTCGGAAATATCGCGAAAACTAGGCGTCCTTCATTCGGCTCTACCCGAGATTGGGTGGCCAACAGCTCTTTTTTTAGGATAGATGACATCAGGTCAACTTCTACCCCCGCGTCTTAGATCGATTTACGCTTCCAGACCCTCCCCAGCTATTTATCAGTCGAGCAATACAACAACCGCCCAGGGTCGCCCGAGGTGTTCCCCAAATACGGCCGTATAGCGCGTTCACCGGTTTAGTCCCTCTTCGAGGAGACTGCAGAATGGGAGTTGAGCCGTGAGTCGGGCCGACTAAGATAACAAAACGGCCATAGGGCCCGAGCTATCCAACCCCATTAGGCCCCGCTAAGGTGACGCAGACTTTCGTGCAATCAATACTATTACTTCCTTGGATTATGCTCCGTGCTGAAAATGCACATAAATCGAAGTATTACTTCGGTCCACATAAAGAGGGGCCGAAGTCTTACAATCGTGCGAACGATAAAACGACATTAAATCGCCCAAAAAGACTTTTCTCGAAGTTCCACATTCAGATATATAAACATTTTTTTTTGTAGTTTAGATAGACTATCGGACATAAAATTAAAACGTCCAAAAAGACCTTTCTCGACGTTTCACATATCCTAGAGTCCATCTTAATCAAAAAAATGTGACTATGTGTGCGATGTTTGGAACTCTAGTAAACTACGTCCGTTTTAAAAAAAAAATCTTTCGCTAATCGATAGTTATGGCCAATGCACAGAGCCCATTCGATTTTGTGGTATGTACGACCGAAATTCTTATTATATTTAATTTATTTAATTTAATGACGACCGTCAGTACCCTCAAACGGCCGATGCAGAAACCGTCTGACCTTGCCAGGTGTTTAATGCATCGACCGATAGAGGGTACTGACGGTCGTCATTAAATTAAATAAATATGTAGTAAAATCATATAGGCCTAAGTTTGACAAACTATTGGGTTTCCCCCTGTCAAGTTTCATATTTGAATTTGGCGCTATTTACTATAACCACTAGTAGTTATTGTACTAACCGACAGAGGGCGATGTAAATGCGCCAAGCTTGACTACGATGTAGACTGGGAGATGACAGAATTTACTCGTCTAAGCTATATATAGTACGCGTTACGTTTGTATGGGAAAATATCTCATTATTTTATGATGACTATCCCTATCCTGGACGAGAAATGTATCAGCCAAGTGAGGTGTTCGTTGCCCCGATGTAAGGTCTAATTAATTGTACATTCAGGTTAGACTAGGAAGACGTTCAGGTTAGACACGATCCCTTGTTATATAAATATCAAATAGCCGCTTAAAAACACATAGACGTCCATTTCCCTTTCTGCATCTGTCTTTTAATCTAATTTAAATTCTAACTAAACTATGTTATATGGTAATTTTCAATAATTATTCTTTATCTGTCTGTGGTGAATTAAAACTATATAAAAATTGTAATAGTCAGTAAAATGCGAATCGTTTTTTGAGTTTTAATGCTGTTATCTATAGAATGTTCTGGTTTACATAACGGGAAGTATCCGCTGGTTTCTAATGCATTGTTAATGCATTGTTAGATATAAGGAAGTTCAATAATGCATTGTTAGATATAATCCTTAAAAATAATGTAATCGCGCTAGCTATGCGAGTATCGTAATTATATATGGGCACATTGTACAACCATAACCTGTAAACGCAGTTAGTGAAGATGATGATGTAATTAAACCATAATTCAAGTAACATGTTCGTTTTTATATGATTTGTAATTGGTATAGACGTTATGATAGGTGACCTTTTCATTTCAACCATATCCTGATCCTGGATCCAACATTAATCGAAACCACGAGATACCGCCGAAACCAGGAAGATCATCTGAGTTAGTTGTGAAGAATAACAGCTAAGCACGTTGGCCATTATATTAATACATATGAAGAAAATAACCTGAAATGGCTACAGATTCTGAATTTAAAAAAAAAACAGGATGGCTCAAATAAAGCCACAGTTTTAGTTTTTTTGTTATTTATCTCGATATTTTTACCTTTAGCTAAAAATGCAAGCGGTAACGTTAAAGCTAAAAAATGTTCTACGAGTTCGTCATAACTTATAATGTTCCAACTCTTTTATTTTTGTAATTAATCGCCTGGCAAGATTACATTGTTTTAAAAATATTTTTTTTAAACCATATTTTGCCTCCTGTAAAATTTCACTTTAGAAGAAAGTTCTTGTAGCAAAACTTGTAGAGCATGAGTTGTAGACCGCAAATACATTTTTATTACGTTTATAGGGTTCCTTCTGATCACGTTAAGCATTGTATATCAATCTGATTTTTTTCGCAAATTTCAAATTTAATCGATTTGTCAGAAGCATTAACTCTCATTCAGGATATATTTTTAAAGAAAATAACAGGAAAAGTAGAGATATATATATATCGGCAATTTTGGCCCGTCCCGTGATTGGTAACCCTTGACTTATCAAAAATGGTTTAAACCTATTCCAAAAAGTTTCTCTCGTCACCATGATTACGCTATGCTTGCTCTACTTATTGGCCAGTTCCTCCTCCAAGTAGGATATATCCGAATTCGATCCGAGTCCTGCAGCAGCAATTGCGGGAATCGGATCGAATTTGCTGCCACCGGGTGATTAGGGTCACTAAGCGAGGCTGCATACCAAATTTGGTTAATATAGGACAATTGAGGTTGTCAACTGCTACGGGCCACCCCGGAACGTTTCAACGAACTTTATCGCTATATCACCCTGGAGTGAAACCCAGAGACTTAGTGGATGAAGACAAATCTACGTACTAAGCTCCACCTCAGCCGGTAAGAGTCCATCCCTTACCACGAGGCACTGTGCATTTTCAATCCCAGTAGGCCTTCTCGTGCCCTTGCTCCCAGATTTGGTCGGATTCCTCCGACCTCCCATGTGGTCGCGGGTTCGAAGTTGCTTGCGCGATCTTCTACCTCAAGTAAGCGGCGATTCCTCGCGTTACGTGAAGAATCGCCGAATTATCGCGGATACGGCGCGTCCTTCGCCCGGCACCACACCCAAGATCGGGTGGCCCACGTATCGTTTCTAAAGGTAGATTGCTTGAGATACCTACTTACCTCCGCTGTTTTAGGTCGCATTATGCTTCCAAACCCCTTCGGGTCTCAGTCAGTTACAACACAGCCGGCCATACGGACAGACAAACAAACAAACAACCAAACGCACAAATGCACAGCATGCATCAGACTATATGGCCCTTCCTATGTAATACTACGGACAGGCCAAAAAGCAAGGTGACATTTATTAAATGTATTCCCTTTATAAACAAAATACCGTACGGCTCGTTTGACGTTTTAAACCGGTCGCAGTGCGCGTATGCGTTAAAAATTACCACATTAAAAATGTGGTAATACCACATTAAAAAATGTGGTAACTTATGCGTTAGAAAATTACCGCGTTAGAAAATGGCGACTCAAGCAACGGAAAATTTACCACAATAAAAAAATCGATTGAAAAGTAAATAAATAAAACATAATACGAATCATGGAACCTGTTGAATAGAAAAAGCGCAGACTAAACAAGTCGGTTTTCGTTAAATATATTTTTCTGCGACTTACAGATTCTGAGATTCAGATGCAAATGGACGGAAGATCACATTTTTAAAAATAAAAAAAATTATAAAATATACTTGCCCGGCGAAACCAGATTTATGTAAAGGAGATTCAGCGCCCAATTTACAATCGGCCCAAAGGGAGAAGAGGCGGAAAAGAAACAGGTCCGCAGGCGGATATGCATAAATTATGTGGAAATTTGAATAAATCAGCATCGTAAAGGAGATGATCGCCCCCATGTCCCGATTCCATTACCCCCCAAAATCACTTTTAATTCCGTGAAGCCCAGAACGCCTCCCCTCCCCTTCTGCTTGGAGCCGCCCAATCTGAAGAGAGGGCCAACTTGGAAGACAATGATCCATGCCATTTTGATTTGAGCTATAAAGAGGTGAAGAAAGTAGCCGAACTACATATCAAAATGGCCAATAATCTACTTGGCCGACGGGGCAACTTCATTATAAATGAGCGCTACAAATCGAAGAGATGGACTCAGAAAGTTCAGTACTTTCAAATTAGAAGCTCTGCCCTTTGGATGTACTGAACTGTCCTCAAAAGGAATAATATATCATTTATATAATATATAGTCAGCCCTTCGAAAACCTCAGAAAGTAAAATTCGCTACTGTCGAATACCTTCTGCTACATTTCACCGATGAATGATTTTCGATAAATATCAGTCATCGATACGTGTAATGTTACCAGGCGTTTCGAGAAATTTTGTTTTTAAAAGAGATGGGCGACACCTCAATATTTTTGATATCTCGAAACAAAAGACGTAACCCTGGCAACTTTTCATTGCATTTTGAAAATTTTAACCCAAAACGCTATTTTTCAATAGCTGGCAGAGCATTATAATTCACGGGTTGCTATTTTTTGGATGTTTTGAGCACTTTGTGAACCGTGATATCAACGTAATATGTTTTAACGGAGGGTCAGATCGTCCAAAGCTAAGTATGTCTAAAATTATATCCAATGAACTTTGGATGTTCTGGCCCGCAAATTGTGATAAGATCGGGTGAGGCTTAAAACTTTCAATTTGGACATTTTATTCACTATCATACTGAGCTTTGGATGCTCTGACCTGTCTCCGTATGTAGGAGAACTACGGGGTCAGGTCAGAGCATCACGACGGGAACTATCCGTCCTTATGCAGAAGTGTACAGAGACAGGCCACTTTCCTAATTGTTGATAGACCGATTTATCCCGTGATTACCACAATAGTCATAAATAATGCACCGAGGCTGACCCTCTGCATATAGACTCATTACTCTTCTGTTCATTTTCGGCAAGGTGCTTGAGGCCTTCGTGAGTACTTGCTTTGAGGCATCGCTGTCTCCGGCTTGCGATCAGCAGTTAGATTTGAAAGTGAGGAAATCTACTGGTAACGCGTTACTTTATGCTAGGAATGAGATTGAGTCGTGTGAGGAAAATTATGTTTTAGGGGGTTTTATTCGTATTTCGGAAGCATCAGAGAACGCTTGGTGGCCTATGATTATCTGTAAACTTTGCTCTCGTCAGTGCCCATCTAATATTTTACGCTTTATTCAAGATTATTACGATGATTGCTTCGAGTGCTTTACCTACGGCTCCACAGAAACTTTCAAAATATCCACTAAAGGTTCGATTTTAGTTATATGTCTGTGGAATGTCTTACTTGACGACCTTGTTGCTCTTATGGAAAGAGTCGTCGAACTGCACAACATGTCATTTGGATGTGTCCGATTCTCGAGGACGAGACGCGCCTTATGTTTGATGGAATGAGTGGATGTGTATTCCGGTTTGGTATGAGGACTTTGTAATTATTTATTGTGCTGTGTGGGGCTGGTTCAAGGTTTACTGAGCCTTGTATCACTGGGACCATTTCTGGTCTATTGTGATCGCCACCTACTATAGTTCCGCGCTAAGATTCGCGTCGTTAAAGAATCGCAGTAAGCTTTTGGCGCTTGATTGTTTTACCTCTTCAGCTTGGAGGTAGTAGCCAACCAGGTGGGTGTTTCTTTTACGCACCAGTGGGCCACATTAGCACACGACTTGCATGGGAGTTTCGTCAGCAGTTTGGCGGAACCTGCACACTCTAGTGTCCCGGAGATTGAGGTTGAACATGTCCCGTGAGCGTCCAGACCATAATGTCCCGTGTGCTTTCTCACCAGCATGCGTAAATTGTTGTATTGGCAGTCTTATGGCTGTAAGCTTTGATTAGCGCTTTAGAACGACTTAAGCCTGGCGTGTTGTTCCAGTTATTGAAGGATTGTTCTAAACTTAGGTTTTTGAGCATTAAATTTGCAAGGCTTTTTGGTACGCCACAGCATGCTTCAGGATCGTATAATTTTTCTTTTTCTCCCGCCTTAGCAAGTTCGTCGGCTTTTCGTTGCCTTCGATCCCTGCATGACCGGGAACCCATCTTAGAACTTTCCTGTTCTTTTCGCCTAGGAAGTTCAAAAGTGTTACGAGTTTTAAGCTTATAGTGTTTGAAGCTAGTACTAAAAGAGCTGCCTGGCTATCCGGATTGATATAAATTCGATGGTTGACGTATGAAGACTTAGTGCGAAATCAAACTAACTTCACGCTGTTCTGTTACTTTTTGAAACAATATATTTTAAAAATGGCTAATGAGAGCCCTAAGAAACAATTCGAGTAAAATATTATTTGGGTATACGCGGCTTCTATTTTACATTATACTGTTACAACCTACGTTTGCTTGCATGTGTTATATATGATTATGTTATTGATATTTTTTTTTAATATAATTTAAATGTTTTGTAAAATATCAAACTGGGACAGGAGAAAAACCCAAGGGTTTGTCAAACTTCGGCCCATATGATTATTTTCTTTTATGTATGTATAATATATTAAGATGTTCGAGGTAGTTTATAAGAACTACCTGACCTGAGCCCGTGAACCATGAGGGATCCATTGTGCCACTCCTGTAATGACTCCTTCAATGAAGAGGAATTACTGTGTGAAAGGGGTTTAAATGTTACGTAAGACATAAATCTCATGATGCCCAAATATTCCTCCGCTTTAATTGCTCCGAGAGAAACAACTTCTCAAAAACTTTGTGTGGTTGATAGTGACCCGTTCGATGTTACTTACAATAAACACGATAAAAGGGAAAAAATATTAACTTTAAATAATTTTGTGTCCATGAAACCGAAGTTTTCTTTAATTTGACACTTTTGAATACACCATTAGACAAGGATGAACTCTTTTGTTTAACCAAACATATTGTGTTTTATGTCGCAAAGGCAAATCGTCGATATGAATGATCATAGATGATCATATATGTAGTGAGGCGCGCTCCGTACGACCCGCCGGCGAGCAAGCGAGACGTTGATAGCGACCAGCGTCTCGCTCGCTCGCTGGCGGGCTTCGCGTATATGATCGCCTCATCGAGTATATTACCCGGATAGCTCAGCGCGCGCACAAAAACACAACTCAATTAATTGTACTTTATTTATTAGAATAAAAATGTCCCTTAGGTTATAGACCTTAAATTAACTAGGTTTTGCGTATCGGCCATATCTATCGATAGCTAAAATATTTTTTTAAATCAAAAGTAGTTAACTCGTGTTATCGTGCATAGTAAAACAACTGAGCAGGATTTCAAGATTTGGCCACATTAGGTGGCCGAAGTAATATGAAAATATCTTCCAATATTCGCACTCACTTTATTTTACGCGAAAATTTTAGAAAAATACGTTATTTTAGGGTCATGTTATTTTTAAAAAGCATTATATAAAACCTATAGTTAGTTTGTCTCGTTTTCATCGATATTCCTTCGCCTATATTATTTATAAGATATGAAGATTATAAAATAAATCTTTTACGTAAGTTTAAACCTTTATCTAACTAATAATATAACATTTTATATCTAGTTGAAACATTTACTTTTTCCCCTCCCCCCGAGGGGTCCAAGTCTTCTTACAATCCTGCGAGGTTTTGTTACTATGCACGATAACTCGAATAAACTACGTCCGATTTGAAAAAAAAATCTATCTCCACCATCAATTTTATCTATCTAACACGTGGCTAGTTATTTCCCCGCGTCGATATTAGGCGGACATATGAGATGACAAGGAGTGAGCTCGCGTTACACTAGACGCCCGGCGATGACGATCGCAGTGCTGTGTCTAGCTCTCGTGCGGGCTTCTGGGGCGTGGCGAATGACGCAATCATATGTAAAAGCATCGCCGCAGCACTTGTGTTCTCTTGATACTTCAGCGCTCGCCTATGGATAAATTAATTAATTGTATTATTTCTTATTATGTAATTGTATTTTTTACAATTAATGTATTATGTAATTGTATTTTTTACAATTAATTAATTAATTGTAAAAACAAACCGTTTGACGTGAAGACCCGACCTGTAGCTCGAGGAGAAGAGCGCTGTCTTACGCTACCGAGGCAGTCGCCGAGGCCCACTTGGACGCCCCTTTTATGTGCAAACTCTAGAAATAGTCACACGGGGCTACGGACTATCAACCACACAAAGTTTTTGGAAAGCTTTTTCTCTCAGAGCAATTAAAGCTGAAGAATATTTGTGACGTCGTGAGATTTATCTCTGGCGTAACATTTGAACTCTTTTCACTCAGGAATTCCTCTTCATTAAGAGAGTCATTACATGAGTGGCACAATGGATCTCTCGTGGTATACGTCCTCAGTTCAGGTAGTTCTTTTAAACTAATTTAAACATTTTAATATATTATACATACATACAAGAAAATAATCATATAGGCTGAAGTTTGACAAACCCTTGGGTTTTCGTCATGCCCCAGTTTTTGTATTTCAATTGACAGTCAAAAATTCCTATTTTTAAATTTTGCCAGGAAAGAACAGCGCCGCTTAGCAGCCGCCGTCGCTAGAAAGCGTTTTACGCTGCGTTTTGCTTGCAGTGTAATTCGAACCGCCATTGCTAGATGGCGCTGTTTATTGATATTAGTAACAATCGAACTTAAAATGGACTAAAAGTTTACTTTAATATATTGTTTCCAGAACTAAATTTGTTTGCAAAGTTTCAGAGTGATCGGATATCGGGAAGTCAATTTAAATTTGATTGCAAGATTTGTACCGAACAGACAAACAAATGTACAAGAAAGCGATCTAATAAAAACGTAGTAACTTAATTCGGACTACCATTGCTATATGGCGCTGGTTATTAATTATTAATAATAATCGAACGTGAAATGGACTAAAAATATACTGTATTATATCATTTCCAGAAACAAATTTGTTTGCAAAATTTCAAAGTGAGCGGATATAAGGAAGTCAGTTTGAATTCGATTGCAAAATTTATACCGAACAGACAAACAAACGTACAAGAAAGCGACCTAATAAAAACGTAATAATGTTGTAATATAAATCAAATTATTCCATAATTGAATTTGTCGCCACTATCCGGAAATACCGAGTGGTTAGGGTAGTGACTGACAGAAGTCATTATAAAAACGCCTTATTAGACGGTCACTCAATTATCACTGTTATTACTCATTTAATAAGTGATAATCGCCAATTTTATATGAGAAAATATCACACTGGTATGCAAGGCGGCTATCTCTATTAGGTTCGCTGAGAATAGATATAGGTAGTGGGTGAAAGTTGTCGCCTGACCCATTGTGGTGAAAATATCGGCCAGGTGAGTAACTCGGTAACTCAAGTTACGAGTACGTGATAATTACATTAAAGGGTTACATTCGGAAGACGGGAAAATGTTGATTAAGGTTCAATGTTACAGAAATTCTAATGTAGCCCATTAGACACAGACAACCGCCCTTTCCCTCACTCTTCTTTTTACTCTCTGGTTCTCTATTAAATTCCGCGAAACCCAATTTAAACATCTTAATTACTAACTAAGTCTCAAAATCAGCAGGTCAAGAAAGGGATATATAAAATAACCTAATCAAGTCTAAGGAGGAGAAGATTACAGATTTTAAAAATTGATATTATTTAAAATATACTCTTGATTGAGAAAAAAAAACTTTAAATTACGGGTTGCCACATCATGATTTTGTCCTCATGTATATATCTTTTCATGTTCAAGTGACATGGGAGAATGAAGATAAATGTGTGAATTATTTCACCCGAACATAATTACTTTTTTTTACTTTACTTTTACTTTATTTATTTAAGAAATCACACAGTATTCTAGTATAAAAAAATTACAATAATAATACAGTTAAATAAAAATTAAAACCGATTACGGATTTCAATTAAATTAACAAAAAACACATTGGTAATTACTTATTATATCTAAAA
>JAOPUG010000333.1:14306447-14321822 GCA_027564375.1 Micropterix facetella | reverse complement strand
CTGCGTTTCGCCTCGGGGTGATAGAACGAACATATCGTTAAAACGCTCCGGGGTGGACGAGTTCGCTCGTAGCAGGTAACATCTCAAGTTGACAATAATATTATACTTAGTTTTGATGCTACGACTCTTGGTGGCTTTTGTGCATAGGCTTTGAGTAGGTGCATATATCTGAATTACATAATTTAAATAATAATTATTGTAAAAACCGTTTGCGGCTAATATCCAAAGAAGATAACAAAGTTCTTTGCATCATGAATATAATCACTTCGTTTTAACGAATATATTACCTGCGTTCAGTGAACAACTCACCCAATGTAATGCACCATGAGGAAATTCCTGATTGGCTGAAGATTCCCACATTTTGGGAAACGGTTCCTCGAACAATCAGATAGTTGCTCAAGGAGGGAGTATATTCCGATGAACGTAGACAACGCGACTATGGATTAGCTACTATCTAGAGAAGTTTCCTTATTGTGGTTATCGATATCATCAGTTATCGTTTCCATAATTTCAGTATTTTAAAAAAAGTAATCAAATTATATCTAAAATTTAGCGGTTTTCAATCTCTATAAAATAATCTTTAGATAATTAATGATTATACTAATCCGAATACACAATTACAATATGCATGCGTGATATACCATGGAAAAACCTACACTTGAAACTGACTTCACTTTTCATTGACTTAATTTACTGTTTCAACATAGACGGACGAAAGTGTGTTGAAATATTACCTACCGAAACTTCGAAATTATCGCCTCTTGATTTATTTTATCGAAACAAAAAGCGTCAAAACTATCGATTCTTGCTCTTGCAGAATCTGAAATCTGAAATTTGTATTATCGAAAAAAGCGCACAATTAATTTCGCTGGAAAATAATTCCATCTAGATTTCGTGCCGTATTATCTCCCTTAAATAAAATGATGATAGATGGGACTAATAATTGAATATTATTGTTTTTATCATTGATTAAATAATGGGTTTTTGGCCATAATAATTGAATATTATTGATGTTATCGTTGGTTAAATAATGGCTTTTGCCCCGTCCATAGTATTACATAGGACTGACCATATAGTCTGATGCATGTTTGTGCGTTTGTCCGTTTGCTTGTCCGTATATCTGAAGCTTTTCCGTGATTCGAAATTTGGTATGCAGCCTCCCTGGGTAATCCTCAGCACCACCAGGTAGCAGCCAATTCGATCCGAATCCCACAGGTGCTGCTGCAGGTGCATTCTGGTTGGCTTGGCCTGGAGGGGGATCTGACCAATAGTAAGAGCAAGCATAACGTATTCGGGTACTCTATCGTGTAAACCAAAATTTCCCCCGCACCGGTGGTATACCTCACGTCGCCCCGTTCTGCTAGGGCCACACTAACGGCAAACGACATTGATTATCGCGTTAATGGATATTATACATAGGTGTAGTCACGAATTTATGCTATATTTTTTAACGGCACTCGCAAGGCCGTTTCGCGTTAGGCGATAGCTTGGATTACGGTATTTATTGGCAAATCAAAGAGATTTATCGCGATAATATATGCTTGCAGTGGCCACACATACATTGCTCATTGTGCACCGTGAGCGCCGACGGGATCACACGTGTTTGTTTCCCATCTGGAGCAACTGTTGATCGACAATAACTGCGGCTACGTATTCTATGGCTATGGAAATGACAAATGAAAAAGTGCATTTTCATCATCCAACGTCTTCTTTTTATTTGTGTTGGTTTTTTCTTGGACCAGTAATAATAAAACATATAAATATATAAAAATCGACACTCACAAAACACAGTGTAACAGTTTCTGCGTCCATTTGATTTGTGGAATATTTATCGCCGTTTTTTCTGGTGATAATGGGCATTGACGTTGACCGTTAAAAAAGTGTGGCCACTCAGTTTATCGAATTAATTTCAGGAACAATAAACGCCGGTTTTTATCGCGATAATGGGCATTGACGTTGACCGTTATCGTGGCCCCGGCATTAGAAATAGACGGAGTTTTTCTTTAGTGCGACAATTTGCGATATCACACGACTGTCGTAATGTGTCAAGACGAGGTGGTCACAATTCTGCGCCCGGATTCCGCGTCGTAGCAGGAGAAGGGAAGCTACTTCGGTCCGCGGAGCATTCCGCCCTAGTCTCGTCGAATCTGATATCGCTGGAAGCGTCTGCCTATCTACATGATCACCCGTAATCTTGCAAAAAGTATAAGGCGATCTCGAAGGTTACTGCATAAACGAGAATCTCCTGTGCGTGTGACGCAAATAATTTAATTTGGATTTCGCGCGAAAAGGTGCACAAGGCTGTATTGAATAAAATATAGATATTCAATGTTATGTATTTAAATTGATAAACAAGTTGTACTCGCGGCTTTGCCCGTGAAGCCTGTGTCAAGTTGACATTTTGGCGTGTCGGGTTTGTTGTCGGTGTCGGTTTCAGGCGATGATGCATGGAAGGGACAAACCAATAAAATCGCAAATAGCATCGTGAGCACGAATAGCGTGGAAGCAGTCTGACAATAGGCATTTAGGTAGGTATATTTGTATATCTCGGAGCTCAAGATGACTAATCCACCGCTCGTTATATATGTACGCCAGGTTTTTGAAGGACTATCAAAAACAAGTAGGTAGATATTATATAAGTAAATGTAAAACATACAGTATGCATCCCCATAGTCAATCTCGAATAGGAAAGGTGCCTAGAGAAGAAGAAGAAGTTTATTAGGTTGGAAAGCGCCGCTGGTCAGAAGCATTTTCGTAAGCCCCAGCTTGACCGCAGCTTGGCGCATTCATTGGCAGTCGCCTGCACGATTTTCAAGCAAACTTTCGTGGAACTTCAATATTAAGTTTTCATAGATTCTTTACACGGCGCGCACGACAGAAGGACAACCACCTCTCTGCAATATCAAAATGAAGTTTGTTACATGTTAGTCAAATTATGTTAAATAGTTTTTTTTTTGAGGATTTCAGAGTTGGAGGACTCAGACAGACCTACTATAGAAAAGTTTTGAAAATACTTGAAACTAAGGTGAATTGTTTCTCTGAGGAATTTGAGAAAGGAAATACGCGTTTGAGAGATTATCGAGTTTAGTGAGCCAGATCACTGAGGTTTTTTACTCTATTACGTGTTGGCAGCTTTCATCGTTAGACCATTCTTAGATAGATGAAGTAATACATAATTTTAATTCCCTCGTATCTGGAAGTTCCCTGCTTCCACGATAACGAGCTTTGAGAATAAATATAATATCAAAATAAAAATGTGTATATTTGTATATTTTTAAAAAAAATCCATATTTCTTATAGGATCTCGATGAAACTTTGCACACGTATCCTTTAAAACAGTTTATATTGTCAACTGCTATGGGCGAACCCGGCCACCCTGGAGCGTTTCAATGATCTTTTCGATATATCACCCCGAAATGAAACACAGAGAATTCTGCTAGAAATCAACGCCATAATAGCGAGGCACTGGATAAGCAACGCTAAACCCAGCGAGCTGGCCTCACTCCCTAGCTACCATATTTAGACGTATTTCCCCATCCAACTGTTTGGTGCTAGGTTGGTAAAAAGGTAAAAATGGCAACTTAACCCAGGCTCGATGTCGCTTGCGCACCCTCTACCTAACGTAATATCGCGGACCCGTGGCTTCTTTTACTAGGTACGCCACCCGAGACCGGGTAGCTATCGGGTCGTTTCTACGAATAGGTGACGATAGGTTGGCATTTACCCCCTCGTCTTAGAGAACGTACGTTCCCAGACCCCTCCGGGTCTCAGTCGATTGACACACACCGGTATGCCCGCCGTGTACGCCAACGTTCCCGCTCCGACTGAGGTTCCGTCGACAGATACACCGCACATCGGCTTCATCAAAAAGGTCCCTCTTCGAAGAGGCTCCCAGATAGGAGTTGCCCCAAGAGTTTAGCCGGCCAGTTGACAAAAAGTCATATAGCCCAACTACACGGAATTATTTGGAGCCTTTGAAATAAGGCGAAAATACTGTCTACATTTGTTTTTACAAAAACCATCACCCTAATACCCAGAAACTATTCGGTTTTGTGAAAATAATTCGAAAACGTTCAGAAAGCGGCCAAAGTGGAAGTATGTTCTGAAAGCCCATAACATTTCCTGTCGAATGGTGTTGGTTCAGTTCCGATCAGGCAATCGGGGTCGAGATTACATGGTGAAAAATAGTTCAAATCCCAACTTTCACAGAAAACAGGCTGTTAGCGATGGGAAACAAAGATTCAGAGGATTCGCTTTCAATGTCACATATACAAAACATCTTTCAGATTTTATAAAACAGGGTAGTTACGTCTTTTCATATTGGCCACTGAAAGGAGATTTACATGATAAAAAAGTAGGCTATAACTTTTGATAAATCCTCTTTTTTAATATTGTGGGCTCTTTTCATACCTCCGTCTTGCCAGGTCGTTAGCAATTAATTTATAAAAAAGACACAGTTTCATTCACTAATTACTCATTTATTCTATTCACAAAGTGTGAATAATTTGTCACTTTCCAGTCGAGATTGCTTTTAATTGCAGTTTCCGCGAAAAAGTCTGCAGAGATATTGTGACGGGCGAGGATGGCTACAAAGCCAATTACGGCCAACAAATGAGATTCCGTAAAAAGACAAAGTTTTTGCTGCAATGTTACAAGGAGTGAAGCGAGCTGTGTAGCTCCCAACTGTAGTTCGGAACTCTAACAAGCTTATTAGGACTCCGTCGTCGACAAATTAACGCATCGTAATTGAATACTAGTACGTTTTCGTGTGTACCAGGCCTGTGCTGGATGTCTCAGATCCGCGGATGCGTATGCAGATAGAAAAAATAAATAAATTCGCGGATGAGATTAGTCGTACCTACCTCAAATATTCTCTATTAGAACTATTTAGAACTAAATGGAAATATTTTATGAAAAATCAAATGTCTTCATTTGGTAAATCAGGTAGAAAAAAGATTCTTCTAATTCTTGGAATGAATAAATGAAATAAATGAAATGTATGTATGTATGAATATATGTAGGTATGTATGTACGAATGTTTTTTACCTATATTTAAAAAAAACAACAGATTTACAACCCGTTACAACGATAATACCTACACGCTAATATCCTACACGCTATAAGGATAATAATTATCATTCTGTAATAAAGAGCTTATTACACTTCGGCGTGTGTGTGTGTGTGTGTATATTGATTTCGTAAAAAATGCAAAAATAATGGAAAAAAAACTGGTAGAATAAGTACAGAAAGGAGTGAAAATTGTTACAGCCCCACCCCAAGAAGACTCGATTTCAGTCGAAACGTCCCGATTCAATTTCTTATAACAATGAGTAAAATCGGCACAGTAAAAAATAAAAGCAAAATATAAACGAGTTCGCGATCTAAAATGACACTATTTTTTCAGCCGCTCCTCATAGAGGCAGGCGGACCCGCGGTAAAACTGGCTAGGTGAATTGGGCAAAAAAAGGTAGGAAAATAAGCGGGGCTGGACTTGACGCGCGTTCGGAAACTGTCCTTTGTCACGTTCCGCAAAATAAGCAAAGCGAACGGTTGGAAGGAAAAAAGTGAAAAAGGAGTGGTATGGTACAGAGCGCGGAGAGGAAAATGCGGGCGGCTTATATAAATTGTGCTGAAGGCATCAGCGTCTATTATAAACTATCGCCCGCCTTACTTGGGGGCGAAGGCGACTAAACTTTGGATTTAGGTAAAGGAGGGTCGGCGCTCGGGACATTAGCATGAGGATCAAGGTTAGATGATCCTTGACTATTTTAAGAAGGCGAGGCGTAATTGTTCAATGTAAGTCTGTAAGGCCAACTTGTTTTGTGGCTGGTCTAATTCATGCCTCAGCTCATTTCAGGAGTCTCCTCGAAAAGGTAAATTGAATGAAAGAATTCCCACGAGCAAGAACTGGACAGTGGACACTACAACAGCAGTCTCGTATCTGGCGGATTACCGGGGGGAGTCTTTAAACGTAGTTTGCTAAGACAGTTGTTTTTAAGATCACTACTATGGGCGAACTTGTCACCCCGAGAGGTTTCAATGACCTCTATCGTTATCGCCTTGCGATGAGCGTAAGAAATTTGATACGATACAATCCACGTATCAAGTCCGTCAGAAGTCATTCCTTACGTCGAGGCACTGAACAGACTCACAGCGGGCACCCTCGCCACCTGACTACCAAATTTAGACAGATTTCTCCATCCACCCGCTGGGTCCCAGGTTCGAAGTCGCTTGCGCGGCCTCTACCTGTCAAATTAGACGTGGCATTCGGTAACTCGGAAATATCTCGGATTCGTGGTGTCGTTTACTCGGCTTCTCACCCGAGATAAGGTAGCCAACAAATCTTTTTCAAGGATAGGTGACGACAGGTGATCACCACCTACCCCCACGTCGTAGGTCACATTATACTTCTAGACTCCCTTAGCTATTCGTCAGTTGAGCAAGACCAGTAAACCGGCTAGGACCGCCCGAGGTATTCCCCCAGATCCGACCGCATAGCGGGTTCATCGGGTTAATCCCTCTTCGGGGAGGTGCCGGATGGATGTTTAGTCATGGGTCGGGCCGACCATGTAACAAAGTTGGACATTAGGACCCAAGCTGCACGACCCCATTAGGCCCCAGTTTACTAACCAGTGGGTAGATGTTGACTTTGTATCATCTGCTAATAAAGTGGCTCGTTGGTCATCCGACCTTGATGACCAAAGCTGGCAAAAGGCGCCAAAAGCTGTAACTATTTACACTAGGAAAAGATTCGCGCAAGTAGCGTCTAGCTGCGACTAGTCTAGTAGAATGATTAGTCCTTATAACACTGGTAAGTAGGGAGCGAGGAGGCAATTCCTTAGGAGGGCTTGCTAGAGCCCTCGCTGTTTGAGATAAGAATCGTCTAGACAGTGGCGTAACTATATATGTAGATTGTTATATCCAAAAGACTTTGTGCCTTACCTCAGAGTTTAAAAACATGGCAACCTGGGATGGCGGGTTCACCCGCAGCAATGACAAACTCAAATGTTTTAAGAGGGTATGCTCTTTTTCCTTACATAGCATATTCGATAGTTGTGTCTCCCTGTGCTAGTAGAAGGCCAAAGCGGCGAGGTAGTATGCGAAGTATGAGAGAATTGCAGGGACTTTCTCACCGTCGAACTACGTAACGTCATAGCAAGCGTATGCTCCTTAATGATAGAAGTATCTATTAATTGAAACATCCTACTAATTAAAATAGGAAGGACCAATTGTGCCACCCCAACCAGGAGTGCTTCTGGGACTGCAAACCGAATAAAACAGTAGGATATATTTATACTCTTGAGACATACAGTATATAAATGTGCACCTGCTTAATTTATTGATTTCAGCCACACCTTGTTCCATGATTCGTTATTAAGTTGACTGTGGACACTTGTCAAGAACTAGGTTCTATGCATTACAAATATGCATTTGTGTACCGTAGGTCTCAAGACGCTAAAGAAGGCTGAGGAGCATCTACATTCAATGAGGTAAGCAATCGAGTGGAAAGTAGGAGTGTAGCGATAAAGGATTGTGAGTAAATGTTGTCGTGTCTTGTGCCGATTCTTCCCGTCCCTCTTTCATTTTATCAAAGTATCCCACGTCATGATTAAGAGAATCTTGTATGGCGAGAGAGTGGTTATCGGTCTTCCTACTATCCATTGCCTGCTGACTATCTTCATGCAGCTGTAAATATATGCGGAGGATATGACCGTAGTGGCTCTTAATTTTTTTTATCGTCTTTCCTTCGAGAAGCTTGCATATTTTTATTCTATAGGTGGCAGGTTTCTAGCTTGTTCGAGCATTTTCTTGAGTATTGTTTTTTGCCATTTCTGAGTCTAGATCAGTTCGTCTTTGTCAGAACTGCTGGTTTCAAGTCGTACACAATGTTTGGAGATATTGACATTGTATAGATAAGTCTGATAGTTATCAAATCCACATTAATATTCCTTATAAAACACATGAGTCCAGATGGATTGTGTTAGAAAACACATTATCACTTGTTTCCAATATTTCATGATGATATATTTCCCACTTAATTCTAGAGTTATATATGTGCCTAAATACTTAATCTCCTTGACTGGCTGCAGTATTGGTGATTGTATGCGGCCTTTCCGCCTTGACGTCACCTGCCGTAAACGGTCTCAGGTTCCGCTTACATTTTAAAGAGAGGGTATAGCCTCGCATATCGCTTGTATACCAGGATCAGTTTCCATGGATAAATGCTGTTTTTTTCGGCTTATTGGCAGACTTATTGAAATTTTCAAATTCTAAAAATTGTGGTTTTATTATTACTGTCGATCTCTTGCACCCTCTGAGCGAGCGCTGGAGTGTAGATTCAGCGCCGCACTGCACTTTCCTAAAATCGCCCCAACGCTCGTAGGGCTGTACATGATACCGTTTCACATTTTACCGTACGATATACTCACATGAGTTACGAGCCGCGTTGTATAGTATCATCTTAACTGGTCAAACGAGATGTTAATTATAGCATGACTGCACGACTATTTTACATGTTTTAGGCAGAAGAACACAGTTCAATCAAGCATAGGAAGTTGTCACTGCACACGTGTGGAAATTGTAAAATCTAATCAAATAAAATATTTAGGCATGACCCAAAACTCAGTGAAGTCAGCAAACGCACCTTTCATGGCTTTCATAGTCTTCGGCGGCTTCAAAGATTTTTACCAGTGGAGGTTAGGAAGACCATAGTTCAAACACTGTTATTACCTGTATTAGACTATGCTGATGTTTGCTACCTTGACGTCACAGAAGCCATCCTCAACAAATTGGAGCGGTTGCAAAATTTATGCGTTAGGTATATCTATAATGCAAGAATTTTGATCACATATCTGAGTATAGAAACCAACTTCATTGGCTTCGAATACGTGAAGGTAGAAACCTGCATATTCTTTCTCTTCTTTATAAAATCCTCAACAGTCCCACCGCTCCCCTCATACCTAACCGAAAAAAATCACCCACTTAGGAAATTTCAGGTCTTCCAATTCGCTCCTGTCAGGATGGTAAAATTGCCATTCCTACTCCTAATGAATCTTTTTTTACAAATTCATTCACCGTTCATGCAGCTAGACTATGGAACCAGCTCCCGTCCAATATTAGAAACGCACCAATGCTGTCTACTTTTTAGGTGTCTCTGAAAAAGCATTTCATATTCCTAAATTCCTAGTTATCCTATGTACCACCCCACCCACTCCTATCCTCCGCTCCTTGCGGACATTTCTCGGAATCCTAATTATTTTCTTTAAAAATTGGCTTGTTATGTAATTAATTTTTGGTAAGTATTAAGATTTTCCGTGTATTTCCTCTACTGGCACCTACATTATTTTACTTCCACGAAGGTTGGCTGTAAGAGATTGTAATTTATGCAATAAGTCCGTCTGCTGTATATTTTATTTTAAAATGTGCAATAAAGAATTTCTATCTATCTATCCATCTAAGACTATATGTTAAAGTGAGAAGACATATAAACAGTACCATTATAAAAACATACCAATCTTTACCATTCTTAAAAGGGTGTACCTAGGGAATTGATCAGAACAGTTTACTTTGCGCTAGCCTAAGGACAGTTGACCTAAGAAATTATTGCGCTTGGTTTCTCTCCTTACGTTGGACCTCCTAATCAAGGCTCCAAAATCTATTTCAAGAGCAATTAATAAAAGACCCTTACGCTACCTTTCTTATCTATTAAAGGACTTTAAAGTCTAAAATATTGGTAAAATATATTCAAAAATAATTTGATTGTACTGTATGAAATAAAAAGGTTACCATACTCCGCTACCAAATCTTCATACCGTAACTCGCACTTTCGCAAATAAGCACCACCCATACACATACATGGACTAAATTTGCTTAAAGACATTTTTCCTTCAAAGCACCACGACTCAATAGGAATAATAAAATAGGAGCAAAACTTACCGCAAAGGAAAAAATATGCTTACTTACTCAAAGAAATATTTAATTAATTTACTCATACATAAGGGACGTAAGTAAATGGAAAAAATACATAAGCATTTAGGTAACATTGAAGTTTATAAAAAAATATTTATTTAAAAATATATATTTAGTTTAGTTAAAATATTTATTCATATTATTATGCATTACATATAATTATTAAATATCTAACTCAGCAAGCTTGCCTTCGCACGAGAAGATACTTGTTGGAGTAGCTTAGAAATGCGACATTATTGTAAATTGTATTTTAATTCAATACATAATTTTAATTTCTATCTAAGTAAAAAACAAAATTAATTTACATCTAAGTTATAATTCCACTCCGTATCTCGGGTCGTCGGCTACAGTCAGCTTAAGTTGGCCATTACTGAGTCGCAAATTTGTGTCTCCTTAGCATTTTTTGTTTCTCTCTTGCTCCCCTCGGAGTTTTGCAACTATTTACGGGAGCACCTGCTTAGCGTAATATTTTACTTCGGCGGCGAGGCCGCTGCTCACGACACCACTCCACTCTCTTATTGTTTACTGGTTTTTCTTTCGGTACTACCAACCGTAAAGATGCTAGATAGGTATAAAAGTTTTATAAAATTAAGATTTAAGACTCTCAGGGCCAGTCTACTTGGAAGATTTATCATACTGGATCGCGGAAGTTACAAAGCGCGGGAGATTAAATAATGATACTCATATTAACTTAAAATGTTATGAAATTAGTCATAAGGAAGTATTATTCTTCGGATGTAGTCAAAATCTAAATAACAATGGGTTATGTTGGTACAGTTCTCATAAAATTAAACAAACATGTTCGAAGTAAAAAACTTTCAAAATTTTTAAAATCCTCTCCTACATGAAAAAAATAATACTATAGAGTATTTTTAGTGGGGGTTATTTCGACACGTGTTAACAACACTTTTAATATATTCAATAGAATCAATTAATTAAGAATGAAATTAAGTCAAATTTAAGAAATGTTACAGGGCGATTTTTTTTTAAATTCTGAATTTTCCTAAATAAGGGTATGAATATTGCATGTGTTAAATTAAAGTTTTTCAATTCGCAGCATAAAATCATATATTTTTAAGAAATATTGTCACTCTTACCATGGCAGACTTATTTTATATCTTAGCTAATCGCACTCAAAGAAAAAATATTCTTCATGGGAATATATTGAAGCGTGCAATTAAACTTAGACTTTCTTCACATTGATAGATATTGGTGCGTCGTCTGAAGGTAGGGTTATGTTACGAATGGCACTTTCTTGCGGTTGAAGTTACTGACGCTGCATGAATACGCAATAAAAGGTCGTGAATTGTCAAAAACACAACCTATCAAATCCAAATTACTCAAACTCCGTGGAATTCATCCCCAGGAACTACTGTGTTTCAGATAGAGGAAAGTTACGTGACAGAGTTTAGTAAAAACAGCTGACTGTTTGTAAAACTTCGTCCACCAATTATCGAAATCCAAGGTGTCAGTAGTGCTTACCATGATCACAATGAACTGTCTATGTTTGTTGTAAAGGATCGCGGTAGACATTATCGTAGTTCTTTAGGTAGATAATATCGATCTTCTCGCTTCAGTGCTATCTAGATTTTTATTTAGGTAGGAAAGCGACTGAGTCAGTTGGTTAGTGTCAAAGCTACGGGCGAAACCGTCACTTCAGGATGTTTCAATGAACTCTATCGCTACATATCCCTGAGATGAACGCAGAGATTTGTAGACGAAGAATATCTACACACCCAACACCACCAACAGCCCGTGAGAGTCCGACTCCTTACCGAGAGGCACTAGGAATTTTCAAGCCGAGTGGTGGCCCTCATACCCTCACTTCCAGATTTGGTCAGATTCCTCCGACCACCCGTCTGGTCACAGGTTCGAAGTCGCGTGTGCGGCTTCTACCTTTAAAGCTTCAATTGTTACCGAATTATTGTGGATCTGAGACGTCCTTTACTCGACACGGTCACCCGAAATTGGGTGATCAATGAATCGTTTCTAAGGATAGACATTATAGATAAATATCTACCCCCGCTCTATAGAAAAAGATACGCAAATTAGACGCTCCCCGGCTATTCGTTGATTGAGCGCTGAGCAGTGAATCAATCATCCAGGGCCGCCCGAGGTGTTCCCCCAGATCCACCGCACAGCGGATTCACCAGGTTAGTCCCCCTTCGGGGAGGCTGACGGATGGGCGTTGAACCGTAAGTCGGGCCGACCAAAGTCACAAAATCTGGCAATCAGGCCCGAGATGCACGGCCCCATTTGGCCCCTATCAGCGAATGGGTCAATCACTTATTCTCTTTCGTGTCTCATTAAAAAAATACCTACATACTTGTATTGAACTCATTTATTGGACTGACTTGTTCTGTTTCTTGGCTATTAGATGCTTTAGCCAATAATAATAAAACTGCTTAAAAATTGTCATAGGGGAAAAACCGACCTATTCTATATCTCAATTAGCCAATTCTGCTTCAACTGTTAATTCCTTAGCGCCATCCAGCATTAGTCGGTTTAGTAGTTTAAATAATCTCTAAAGATCATTTTATGTTTAGCTGTTAGAATTGTGGTCACAATTTTATTCTTCTTAACTGCAGGATCTCCGTTTTCGGTATCGCTTCTTGGAATTCCATTAATTTCAAATCCATTAGCATATCGTCGTCCTCGAGGGCTACTGCTGTGTTTGTTTCTATTTGGCATAATCAACAAACACGCCTTTTGTAATTTATTTAACTGTTTTTCTTGTCTGAATATTTAGCATTGACAACCAAAGTATATTCGGATTTAGTCACAGTGATGGGTTTGATCGATATTCTTTCCACTTAATTCTGACTTAAGATATTTTCATTATCAGGGCTTACTGAACAACTGCACCAACACAGCTCAATTTTTTTTCTAATTTGAGCAACCGAAAAACCTAGAATTGTGCCACAAGACAGCGACTTATTTGGCAACGCCGCCGAGCCCTGCTGTTGGCCATTTTAATTTTTGCGGTTTTTCGCGTTGGAGTCTTGGTGGCAGCTTTCCGCGGGTGCATCCGGCTGGCGCCGCCCGCTCCTCCGCAACGCCGGTGGACGCAAAAACAACACAATGGCATGGCACCGACGGCCGCGCAAACAAAAGCGTCGTAAATATCAACATGTTTCACGGATCCGAGCAATATTTTACTATGCAAATAAAGGCGGCTACTTCCTATCTTGCCCGCAGGTATTGTCAAACGGTCCGCCTATGAACGAGCAGAAATATATGAATATTTTTGTGTCTCTCGAAGCGCAATTTTCTGTGTCCTGTTAGTAATCATAAAGTGATGCATGCCACGAAAACGAAACCAGCTCATCGACGCGCTTTGTTATTTCACTCTTAATCGCTGCAATTGAATATTTTTCATGTCGAATATTTAAACTGATAAACATTCCAACTCCGCTCATAGTTTGTAGTGAATGCAATCTTTCTTTCATCCTATTGTATTTGGAACCTATTTTTAAAATAACTTGTAAAATTTCTCTATCTATCGAATGTCACTTAACTATGCCCAAGCTTTCTTGTAAGTGATTTGAAAACCAGCCGATAGATGGCGATCGAAAATTACTTACGCCCGTGAATGCCTTAAGATATGCTTATAAGGTTCGAGTTTGATAGCTGATACATAAGTGGAGTAGTTCGATTTTCACTCTCGCGGATATGAGCTCCTGATCACCACATAATAACTAGTCTTCATTTTAATGTCAAATCTGCGGTTCGGAGGAGTATTTTGCGGATAAGATGGAGTAATTTATTGAAGCAATACGTCAGTTCTCGATTTTATGAAATACGTCGCTGAGAGAGCGTAAAAACGAAGTTTTGATTATACGATATTTTTATAATCATCCATTTTTCCAAAAATGGATGATTATAAAAATTTTGATTAATCCTTTCTAAGCTACAAGAAGTGGTTGTTATGCCCTAACGGTGAGAGTGAATGTAAATCAGTCGAAGACCGAATTTACGCATTATTTTTTCAAAATCAAAAAGTTTCCACTCAATGTAAATTTTCTGAACGTTGCGAGACAATATAAGAACTTACATCATATCGAAAGCATCATAACATAAGGGCGTATACGACAAGGTGGCTAAAAGAGGGTTTAATATTATTAAATTATTTTTAAAAAATCGACGAACCGTCGGAATCGACGAAATACTATGAGCGCCAAGGGAAAGAACCGTCAAAGGAATCAGATGATCACTTGTTGGTACTATTATTTAAAAGAGAAAATCCATTTTCAATTCTGTTAAACACGTGAAACAGAAAGACTGAAGAAAAAACATAAAAATAAGTAAAGTTACAAAAGAAATACTCTTATTTTCGTGGAATTATTTGTAGAGAAGTAAATATAAATTTTATTAACATCACGCACTTTTATAATTTAAGTACCTAGTATGTAACCTTATAGTACGTATGCTTTATACAATGCTTACGTTTCTACCTTTCTCAAACAGTGAAAAACTGACATATTGCTATCAAATTTACATAAGTGACTCCCGCGTGCATTTACATAAAAATAAAAATATGAGTCTTGTAGGAAATTTCTTAATTGATAAAAATTTAATTGGGAAAATCATATACTTCTTTTTTATGGTAAACTCCGATATTTTCTAAAACTCTTCGTTCACCTAAAATCCGTATTATCGTACAATAATATGAAAAGAATTTATATTTCATTGGTACATTCTGTAATAGAATATGGTATTCAGATATGGGGACTAACATTTCCCACATATGTTCCCAGAAAGTAGAAAATATTCAACTTGGAATATTGAAACAAATAGCACCGAAAGAGCTAATAAAAAATAAATGTAATTACACGTAACTTTACTCCTCTATTAATACTTGCCTACTAGTTCTTTGCGTGGTATAAGATTCTGTTTGACTACAGCGACAACGAATTATTACTAATACCTGTCGATCATGTACACAGAATTCGGCTTCGCGAATAGGGGTATATGACGTATCGCAAGCAAAAAAAAATAATACGCGATATAACACTTCATTGCATTGTTCCAAAACTAACAAATCACTTTTCATTTAAAATTAGATAACCCGATTATCAAAAACTTACTTAAGAAAATATTGAGCCATAAACTATTAAGCAACTTGAATAATGACTTATCCAGGCAAACTGAGTAAAATAATATATAATATAAACTAGTAAAATAATGTAAACGTGTAAAATAAAATAAAAATAAAAAAGTTATTAGGTTAAATTAGGACTAGTATAAATATGTAGAATTAAGTAAGTACTATTTTTTGTAATCGAGCTAGTTAATATAGGTAAAACATATACAAATCATTACTAGCTACCCATAGAAAAGGCACTAGCCTTAATGAGGAATAGCCTTAGTGGGAACTGTGATATATAGTAATTTTTTTATAATTAA
>JAOPUG010000333.1:14215552-14226919 GCA_027564375.1 Micropterix facetella | reverse complement strand
GTATGTATGTACCTTGAAGGATGTTCAGGGTAGTCTAAAACAACTACGTGAACTGAGCACGTAAGCCATAAGAAATCCATTGTGCCACTCCTCAATGAAGAGGAGTTACTGTCTGGAAAGAGTTCAAATGTTAACACAGAGATGAATCTCATGACGTCCTAAATGTTCTTCCGCTTTAATTCTTCTGAGAGAACAAGCTCTCCAAAAACATTGTGTGGTTGATAGTGACCAGTTGGATATGATAGATTCATTCCAGGTGACATGTACCTCATTTTACGCATCTCATCATGACCAACAACTTTTCTCTTTGCTATTGCCACCGTTTTTATCGCTGTAAGTTCTAAAAATGTAAAAAACAGATTTTATGGGGACAACTAATATGGCGGATACCCTAACACAAAATTAATCGGGCTCTGCGCATTGGCAATAACTGTCGATGGCGAAAGAAATTTTTAAAACGGATGTAGTTTACTCGAGTCATCATGAAAAGTAATATACACATCCAGACATCCACACATCCACAGATAAGGAAAATTTTATATTGGTTTAGTGGACGCTAGGACACGTAAAACATTCGTTTTGCACGATTTAATTTCGTTAGCATTTTCGCGTGCTTTTAAGACTCCGACAAAATGCAGAAGAAAAAATAAAAATAGTAGAATAAGTAAAATAGTGCAATACATTTTCGAGATAAATTGAGTAGGTAAAAAAGTAAATCTGGTAAATTGGGATTTAATAAAATGTAAGTCATCTAAATATATGACAGAGAATAATAATTAATTATAATTAATGAATAATAAATATATACATATTTAATCCCGGAATATAATTTAACTTTTTATCAATGTCCTTCCTTTTATTTGGAAATTTTCCTGACAGTTTTCAGCCATAATATTCTTAATATTATTGTACATTTAAATGGATAGATAGAAAAAATACGTCTGGGCGAAAATGCTCTTCATTTTGGTCACCCTATGTTTTGCGTTAGAGATGACTCAGATGGCTCGCAGCACAATGCTATGTATGGTAACACTCATAAAGCTCTTTGTGTTGGCGGTAGTCAAATTAAAAGTTTATTAAATATAAAATAAAATGGCCCATTACAGAGAGTCGCGGTAGTTCACCAGAATAATTGCAAAATTCACAACACTGAAGTGCCAATAGATCCGCTCTTGCCGTTTAAAGAATTGGTCAAGGTTGACTTAATAGACTCTGTTGAGGCCCTTGCTCCATAGAGTCTATTCACGATTTTCATGCAATTGCAAGAAGGGTTGCACGATATCGTGTTGATGTAGAAAAGTAGGGCTGAAATGCTCGATCTTGTGTGGTCATTGTTTGGGAATTTCTTGTCTGAATTGTGTGAAGCTCTGTGCAGAAGACAAAACCGAAGACGGCGATGATGAAGATTATCTAAATAAAAGCAATATGGATGGAGACGAAGGTACTTCATCAGTCAAACAGCTGATGAACGCGATGAAAGTTGCCAAGTATTGTCGGCCATATTTCTGAAAGTAGGTTTATTTTTTTGACATATTTAGGTAGATCTTTTTTGCCTAGAACCTAATAATATTCGTTATGAAAATAACTAACTTCTCTATGAAAATCGATAGTTTTCGAGAAAAAAAGTCTGTAAAAAGGGGTATATTTTCTAAGATGGCAGGGATTCCTCATGGTCCTAAAGGTTTAAATACGTATGTATACAAATTGTCTTCTCTATCCGTTCGATTGACCTCAGACATTATTTGAAGCTACGATGATTGGGTTAATATGGTACGGCATAAAAGAGAAAGAATGAGAATAATATTACTGGCAAAAGATGAAAACAATGTTCCAAGAAGATCACATAAATATATTACGAACTGGAAGAAAATGAACCTCAACTGCTTCAATACGTAATCATTTGAAAATATGGAACGTCAATTGAAACGACTCGACTGCGATGCTCTCTATTTTGCTACTGTTTGCAATGAATATGTAATTGTGCTAATGGAATAATGTACTGCAGTTATAAATATTGTGCATTTTCTTAAAATAAATAAATAAATAAATTCTCGTCGGTGAAAGATCACGACATGCCCGGATGTTCTCAACATTCTGGCGCCAGTCATTCAAATAGCAAATGGACAAGGACTTTCCATAGAATACTGACGAACCGCTATTTCAATTTACCAAATGCTCTTCTGCCTGTTGGGTTTTCGTATGCACTTTTTTGGTGATAGGTACTGTCATCTTGCGCTATGACCCAACCATCCTACAAAGTTTTCTTAATTTACTACAACGCTTCTAGTTAATTGTTTTATCGTATATACTATAACTTTTCCATCAATTATGAAAGGGTCGAAGATCTAGCGATACATTTCTTTTGAATGTCAGAATACTGGTTAATGACTGTTTTAAACACTATACAAATATATTTTTGTAAAAGTTAACAACTTTTCCCCCGAATATAGAGATAGCCGTCTATCTAAATCTAAAACGTAAACACTACACCAACGGCGGATCGACAAACAGTTCCCTAACTAAAACAGCCTCGGTTGCAACTGGTTAATTCGCCCTATCATGTATAATGCGGGTTTAATCGTATCGGCAGATTGTTGTATGTTTAAGTTTTACCAATGACTGCTTTATGTAACAATTAACTGGACTAACTGTAACCGCAGCTCCGCTCACGTCAAAATCTCCGTGATAGTGTGATATTTTGTTGTGTAGGATTTAGTTGCGTCGGTGAAATAGAAGAAATATTCTTTAAATCCCATCAAAATCCATATTGACAGTGGAGCTTTGTTGCTGCAGTTCGGAATAGGCATGTGGTTTCTAAATAGAACCATTCTCAAAAATTCCGGAGCCAGTATGTTCTTCTTCATATCCGACCTCTTCTACCGGTTAATGTGCCTGTTATAATGAGACGCAAGATGTTGTATTCTTTCTGGATGAGCAACGTATTTAAGCTGTCTCGATATTCCTGTGTTTATGGTGAAACGCTTTAGGACAACTTCATTCCTGACTCGATTAATGCAGATGCAACAAATACCAAAAATCCTACGTTTAGCCATTTATACAGCCGACTTTGCAAAAGGTCAAGTGGTTGTATTTTTTATATGTTATTACGACCGGTGCTAATAGTAAGAGACAAAGTTTACAACTTCGAAATATTTGTGCAAGCTACGCAATGCCCGAAAAACATGGGAAATGTATGGACTTGTATTGGTTTTACCTCTACATCTCGAAAAATATGCGTCCTACAGTAGATAGTAGCAAATTTAATCTACTTGAAAAAAGAAAAGAATAACTTTTTCTGTAGGATAAATACCTTAGTAGGTATTGAGCAAAAATCGAAAAAAGGCGAAAAATTCAGATTTTGAGCATTGCGCGGCTCCATAGAACTTTCGAAGCTGCTAACTTGGTCTCTTACGATTGGCATAGGTCCTAATGATATATTTCAAAAAATGCAACTACATGACCTTTTGCAAGGTAGAGGTCGTCTTCGTGTACAAATTGTCTGGCCTATGATTGACCCAGATCTCAAAAATCTTTAAGATTTATTAGCAATGTGTCTGTTAGTGTCCAGCTTTCAACTCCATAGAAGAAATATAAAAGCCTTACGTAACCTCTAATAAATCAGATCTTCAAATTTAAGCTGATGTTTCTAAAATCCGCAAACACCATCGGCTATTTAGTAGTCAACCAACCAAGAAGTAACACCTGATTAAAAATTATTATTATGATTTAGATTTTATCATAGGAATTCTACGTATATTTTATCATACATTTATGTCGATTCTATATACAATTTAACAACCACTAGAAGAAAATCAATTTTAAACTTTGCACGAAGAATACCCAAGGGTTTGTTAAACTTCGGCCCATATGCTTATTTTCTTGTATGTATTTGTATGTATAATATATTAGGATGAATGGCTGGAATGAGCGCGTAAACCTTAAGAGATCCATTGTGGTACTCCTGTAATGACCCCCTCAATGAAGAGGAGTTACTATCTCGAATGGGTTCAAATGTTACGTCAGAGATGAATCTCATGGCGTCCTAAATGTTTTTTTTCCGAATTAATTGCTTTGAGAGAACAAGCTCATCAAAAACTTTGTGTGGTTGATGATGACCAATTCAATATGATGGATTCACCCCAGGCGACATGTATCTCATTTTACGCGTCTCAAATGGCCAACAACTTTCATTTTTGCTATTTTCCCCATTTATTTGACTTTAAGCTGTAAAATGCAAAAAATGATTTCATGGGGACAATTTGAATGGCAGTTATCCCAACCGTAGGTCATACAGACCCCAAAATCAACCGAGTTTTGCGTATTAGCCATAACAATCGATTGGCGAAATAAAATTTTAAAACGGACGTAGTTTACTCGAGGTATCGTGCATAGTAACAAGATATCCAGACATCTACACATCCAGACAGACGGAGTTTTTTTGTGTAGATGGACTCTAGGACATGTGAAACGTCGAGAAAAAAGTCTTTTTGGACGATTTAATTTCGTTACATTTTTCGCGTGATTTTAGGACTTCGGCCCACCCCCCTTTGGGTGTGCCGAAGTAATTTATCATCTTAGAGTATGACACTCCCAAATTTCTATTTTCACCTTGTTTTGACTTTAAGTTATAATCCTTCAATTCTAGTAAATGTCATTAATGGCGTATACTCGATTTCATGTATTTCATATTGTAAACATTTATGGTAGGTACCTATTGCATTATTAATATAATTTTATATTTTACGACAAATATTTTATTTTATAGTTACAAGAAAACACATATAGCTGTGCTTAAATTGATTCAAAATAATATCTTTACATAGTGTATGACTTGTTTTCTGAACAAATTATGACAAGTTACATGTAAAATGAAATTGAGAGTAGATTAAGTATTTGGTTTATGTAGGTATGCAAAAGTGAGTCAGCTTGATGCTACCCTGAATGCGGAAGGGCACGGCCAAACTGAAGGGAACAGTAAATCTGTTGAAGTAGCTAAGAATATTGGAAATGTATACGCGTAAAGCCGAGCGATGATGTATTATATTGGCCGACGAGTGAGGGGCGCGAACCAGCGAAAAGTGGCATACCTCGATTTACTATTAATTAAACGACTATATGAGCTATATATAACTATATGAATGTAAAGGTAAATTGAGATCCCTGGTCCGTCCAACGAAGCAAAGCGCTAGGGTTGACGGAAGAGAGTAGTGCGGCGCGGGGGCGGCACGGATCAGGGTGGCGCGTGCTCCAGCTGACAGACCCAAAATGTATATTGGCCAAGCCAGTCGAGCGCTCGGTGGGCAGGTAGGGGTCTCACTTAGAAGAAAATTAAAGTATTTGTTAACACGAATAGCAGGCATTATTTTGATCGCCCGAGATGTGGAATGTACGACGAGATTTGCCGGAAAGGCAAGCCATGCTAGACGGATGGCATGCCATTGCTGTGTTGGGGGAGACTCTATGTTAGTCCTTCTTACTTAAAGCATTTTCGCCCTATATTACCTATGACTGCATACATAATTTTGTTAACAAAAAAACCTAAAAAAATTGCCGTTGACATCTGATGTTTAAACTATGTCTAGACACTGCTGAATTTTGATATTATATAGAGTAATATTAAATGTAACTAATAACTAGTTTTAAGTTTCTACAATCTGTAAATATGTTTTGGAAAATAAACAATTAAACGGTGTCCACATGCAGGTGCCAAACTCGTTTCTATGTCGTCTGCGGTATTTCTGGGATGTGTGTATTCTCTCTCTCAGATTTGCTATTTTGAATTATGATATTTACAATAAGTATTTATTATCCCGTTTTTTATAGGCCATTTAAATTATATTATTGACCCAAAGAATAACTGTAAGTTTGGCCAAATGTAATTTTGCCGATGTGACACTAGCGGAGTACTTTACATTATTGCCGCCGTTGAAGGAGAAGTAAGTATCTAAATGACAAAAAGATACTTTGGAGATAATGACGATTTTAGTTTAATTTCATTCAAATAAAGCTTTATCAAGATAATGCATTTAAACGGAGATGAATTGTTTTAGTTCTATTAAACACACTAGCTGCTCTCTCCGGCTTCGCACGGGAAGAATTTTAAATGTATTGTTTGCGATAAAGTTACGATTGCAAAAAAAAGTGTTCGGATTCTTAGTCAAAACTTCACAACTCTAATTAATGAATACGAACAAATTATTGGTTAGGTTATTTAGTGAGGTATTTTTATCTGAGAATCTTTCAAATATTACAATAACTTCATAGATTTTTCAGCTGTTGTTTCTCTATATACACTATTGGCAGTGTTTCCTCCTGATGTCAATAAATAAGCAAAGATGAGGTCTTGATGTGACACGCGACGGAGCCACGTAAACTTGTTCATGAGAGAAACATTCACAATACGCTATCTCCATGGAGTTGATTAAACTAACGGTAATACTGAAATAGGAGGCAGGTAGGGCACATTATAAACAACAAAAAATCTTTAGTTAATAGGGGGGATATAACGAACTGTTCTTGAGAAATCTGCAGTTTTCTTTTTAACGTTTTTCACTATTTTCTCTTTCAATCTGTACAGTGTTCCGAGCACACTGATGCGCGCAATCATTCGTCAGACTTAAGGCAATGCTGTGTTGTAAGAAAATTACCCATTTTGTCCTAACAGTGGCTGTGTATAGCCAGTGGCATACCTGTGGGTTTAGGCCCCAATTTTTACCTGCCAGTCTACTGTTTATACCCAATGCACGTTTTGCCTTTTGTAAGGTTTTGTCTAAATGGCTATTCCAAGTGAGCCTCTGATCGAATTTGACTTCCAGGTACTTTACTTCTTTAGAAAACGGCATCTGCCTGCCATTTAGACTTGGCTTAAACTGCTGACCGTTCATCAATTTCCTACAGGCGCCACGTTTAAGGGTCAACCAAAACGAAATTGTATGTCTCCACAATCCGAAATCCTTTCCCGCCTTTACCTCAAACCTCCTTCCATCTGGGTAATTTTAGTTTTTAGATTAGCGTTCAGGTAGTCTTAGGTTAATTTTAATATTAGAACAGATGACTAGCATGGGTTAGCTGGAACATATCACTATAGTACCTAACAAACATTATTTCTGTTTAAAAAGTTATTATATTTTTATAATAAAAATTAAAACACTGTTTATAGCCATTTATAGTAAGTTTGGAAAAAAATTAATCTTCCTCAAGGTTTAGTTGCTTTGATTATTTTTCCTAGTTTACCCCTAAATACAATATCATACCACAAGTTACTTGTTAATACTCGTATACTTTGTACATACATATATAGTTAAATAATTTGCTCTAATTAATCTAGTTTTCTAAGTAATCTACTTTAGAAATAAGTTATGTACTTGAACCGTAATTGTTATGATTGGGCCGAAGAATTCTGTTGGAAAATATTTTTTTATTCTGTAATACACGAGCTTTCATTATTGCTACTTTTCTTTATACCTATTTGTTTTCCTGTCTACTATTAAAATGCCTTACTATTAAATTAGTCGGTATTTGTGTAGAGGTCCGCATTATCATGCCAACTATACCGCGGCGCAATACAACAAAGAATAAGCAAGAGAGCATCTATCATCAGCTAATGGATACTTGATGCAGGAGTGCAATGCGACATCTCAACATTAAAAAAACCATTTATGCATCCGCAACCGCATCGCCACTCGAACCTGTAAGTACAGACTACATTGTCTTGGACGATATGGATAGTACTTGCAAAGCCTGCATTTTCTCCGAAATTTTTATACGGATTTTTCTGATAGCCTAGACAGGAGAAAACCACTGCAACGCATGCGCAATGCGTTTCATATAGACGCCGAACCTCATTATTGGTCTACTTTACAAGTAAATAAAAAAAACACACTGCGATATAATCTAATAATCCACTCATTACCACTCAGTATCGATTCCACCCATATTCGAACGACACTTTACACTGAGAAAAAAACAAAGACGTGATCTTTTTAATAACGATCTTCATGAATAAAATAACGGTCAAACAAGGACACAGTTCCGACAAGATGTGTCACCATGCTCGATAATATATGGGGCATAATGGTGTCCGACAATTCCTAGCATGGAAAATGTCATTCCGAATTTATCAAGTCTGGCAGTGATACATACCGCTGCATGTCAGGACTAAACCAAGTATTACACACTTTTTGGACGAAAACTGATTGCACTTACGTTCGAAACTTTGTAGTATTGTTGTAACACATCGTGGTGCTAAGAGATGCATCATGTCAATATTTTTAATGCCACAATGGCATGTGCCGCTAATGTACTTTTATGTATGCGACTTACAAGCCGCCTATTTGCGTTATTGGTACTATTTGCGTGGATTTTGTGGACGTGTCAGCATTATTCTAATTATGTAGCGCCATGCGATAATTCAATACTACCAGACAATGTAGGATGCTGTACGCGTTACCATTTATGCAACAATGCAGCACCATTACCGCAATATCGTATCACCGTACATACTATGTAATAATCACTCTATTACCAGTTATTCAAAGGGCATTCGTCCTGATTGAACCAACTAACCAAATAAGAAGACTATCTTGGAATATGTTCAATCCATGATATTAAAATGACTACATTGTTCGCATTCAATCGATCGAACGAAATTACATTTTAAATCGACGACCGTGCCATTTATTAACGACCGATAAACTACACTCACATATAGCTTATTGTTGTTATTTGTAAACTTAGTGCCGGCCTTCAGTTTGTAACTGCTACAGCGGCGTCTATTGTATACATATGAGACCAATTGTATGAAGCGCCGTTGCTATTATCTGTTGCTATGAGTACGCAGACTGCCAGCCGCCAGTTTGTTACTAATGGAATGTAGCCATGTCCAATGTACATGAGACCGACCGATTGTATGGAGGGCTATAAACGATTAATGTACCATCTTATGGCGCGAGAACATATCAGTTGCAATTTAACGTATTAGAAGTACGAATAATATATCATTCTTTCTGGACCACTGCTAGACTACTCATATATGTCAGCTTGCAGGGGCGCCATCATAATATATAATTACGCTGATCCCTGACTCACTGACTGATCTCTTTCGCGCTATATAATACGCTATCTTTCTTTTCGGAATGTTGTCGGTAACTATCGTGCGTCATCGGTCAAGATCGGTGGTTGATGTCGCGCTCTCTCTCTCTTTTACATTCGCCGAGTTTAGCCGACGACGCCCGACCATACTTCAGCCGATGAGGAATTAGCTCGCTAGTGCGTGGTCGGCCGCATGAGGTGATACGAACGCTTTAAAAATACATTAAAAGAAGATTTTTTTTGGAGCGCGTGACGTTTACCATCGCGGAGGGAGATTTATTTGGCGGGTTTGTATGACCTTTATATGCAACACGATAAAAAAATAATAAACCAATCTACTTTCAGTTAAAAATAGACAAAGCTTGACATAAATAAATATGACAAGACTGACAAGACAGACAATTTCGACCTGATATGGATTTTCCCAATAGTAATAATATATTGTTTGTTTTTTCGTCCTTGCGGTAACGGGCCACCTTAATGTCTGACGACAATTATCTTATAGGCGGCCGGTTTTTATAACATCACGTGGTAGTACTCAGACGATCACCCATCTAAGTACTTACCACGCCCGACGCTACTTATTCGGTGATCTCACGGAAACCAGTGTTTCAAATAGACTACGGACGTTACGATCGTTACGAATGCTACATTTTTTTTAGATTCTCTTGTTTTTTATACTAATCATTAACAGGAAGAAATTGGTTAGTGTCATAATTATATGGAATGATATATAATACTTTCAACAAAAATCAATTTTCAAGGTTATAATGAACGGTCCATGTTAGGTTCGAAATTTGATCTATTTGACAACAGGCGCCTCAGTCAATCTACAACCAACTAGTTAAATAATAATGGCTGTTTATGCCATAACAATATGTAGAATTGTGTTGTCTAATCGAAAATTTAAATACAAGTGACTTTCCTACGTAATCGAGGCGTAGCATGCAGATTTAAGTATGTAATATAATTAGTCTGGCATTTTCCGTTTCTTCATTGCGACTGCTGAAGTTTGTCATGATCCCTGCTCTTGGCGAGAAGAATATGTGATGAATATCGTAAGGCTTGTAGTATTTATACAGAGCAATAATAGAGTCGCCCATGCAAGAGCGATTTGTCTCCCATCTCCCTTCCATCAATTTACGGCGACATTGGAAACTATTGATTTTGGCTGAGTCTCAGTGAGGCAGCGAGGGTAAAATATAGTCAGAGGTAGTTAATAATTTTGCGGCACAGCAAGCCGGTTAGTTACCTACCGGCCCGTTAATCCCTTTGTCTAGCGCGGGCCTTCGCATTTGTCAATGCTCTCTGGGAAGACCCTTCAGGATAGTATTGGGATCAGTTGCGGTTGGCGAGGTCATCTCTGCGGGGCTATATTCGACAATTATTTCGGCGAAATTTGGGGACATTCGGTCATATGGTTATAACTGCGAAGAGTAGATACATATATAAGTAGATACGTAATCATGTATAAGAGAGTAAACTAGTCCGCGTGTGAGTGCCAGTTCCTTTCAAAGTGGCTTTTTCAATTTTTTTGTGTGACTCCAGTGAGTCAATATTTAGGTTACAAGTCAGTATTGAGGTTACAACATAAAACACCTGTCAAGGTAGATTTGTAGCTTGAATTAATTCATAGCTGCGATTTTCTTTTTTTAATAGATGGTGTCTGTAAGCAGTACACTTTGTGGAAAAACCCAAAAACATCGCATGTATGCGTTTCTAGATAGCTTTTTCAACGTATAAACGCATCATTATTTTTACTCAGTGTGACTTGTGAGTTAGGTACCTACTAATTGGATCGGCAAACTTTAGTGCACAGAAGCAGCTCATAGCAGCAAGACGACGCATATTATGATGCCCTGCAAAAATCCACATGATGGTAGTATCACATCACCTAAATAAAACTTGGATAAAACTATTTAATAGTTCTGAAGAACGTTATAAGCTGCAGTTGAAATATCAGTTGAATAAGGATTACAATAGGTGAATTCATTCCATCGTATGATTTTTCGTGAACAAATAGCTTCTACGTTTTTTCCAGGACGCTACCTGCATCCAATATTCTATTTCGCTATGTTCACGTGGATAAATCTGTTGGATAACTGTATTTGATTTTGTTCTTCGACTGCTTAGTCTATTATATATATAAACAAAAACTACAGCGATAATTTTTTTTCTAAAAAGTTAGATTTGAATAAGATTTTTAATAATACCAGATTTAAAAAAAGAAATTAAGCCTTGATGACCGAGGTTTTTCGGATAATATTTAATATACAA
>JAOPUG010000333.1:14156798-14167814 GCA_027564375.1 Micropterix facetella | reverse complement strand
TATGACGTGACGTAAGAGGCGTGGGCTCGCGTCACACGAGTCGCCCGCCAGAAATCTCGTGCGATACCGAATGCAGCGTTGCGTCTCGTTCGCACGCGGACTCCTGGGGGCGTGGCTAATAACGTGATCATGTCCAAACGCACCGCCGCTGTTCGTATGTTTTCTTGATACTTCAGCGCTCGCCCAATGACACATTAATGAATTGTATTATTTTATTTATTACAATAAAAAACAAACCGTAAGACGTATAGGGATACTCGGGGAGTTAAAATTGGAAAATGACTGAAATGTTTTTTTTTTGCGGTTATTGTAGTGCCATTTTCACTGACTATATCGTTTAATTTATTAACAAATAACTATGATGACCTATTTACGTTTAAGGCGTTGTATACCTGCGGCAGTCTGCATTAGCAATATCCTTTTGGATTTTCTCAAATTTAAACTAGTATTTGTGTATTATCCATATTTTTTGTTTAAAGTATCCGAAAAAGAGTGGACAGAGAGTTTGAATAGTAGATCATGGTGGTATGTAATAGAAGTCTTATATACAATAGAAGATGTAGGGAAATTTGAGGGACACATAATGTGATCAATACAGTTACTAGAATTGTTGATTTACATTGTCGGTGCTTCTACGAGGCTGCGGAGGCTACGGATCATAAACGGACCCAAATACTCTTCTGCCTGCAGATGCTTCTTGCATTTGACTGATATATTCAGATCTCCTGTCAAAATTAGATGCTTTAGACTTTGCAGTATTTTCAGTACGCTATCTAAATTTAATGGGAATTTATGAATATTACGCGTCGAGGGGCTTCCATATATAGCTATAATATTTAAATCCTCGTTCAGCTGCATGCTTAGGCAGTTTAATCCATCTAGACGTATCTCCTTTACAGATAGTTTATTGGAAAATGTCACTAACGTATATAAAATCATACTATTAAATTTCGCTTAAAAAGTAACGTGTAGTTGAATGGGAGTAAAATTAATGCTAATCCAGGCCTCCGTTAAAACCAAGGCATGGAAATCAATAGCTAGCTCTTGTATCATAACTAGAATATTGTCAATATGTATATGAGGACTTCTTATATTCAGGCTTAGCATTTAAGGTGCAAAGTCCACTAATAATATGCGCCTACAGGCATTGACTTCTGATGTAACATGGGAATAATTTGCAGTGAAATTTGTATAAAAAAGTTTAATTAATTCCATAACTTTTATTAGAAGATAATTCTATTAAAAGCGATATAAGTGTGCCAATTAAGTTGTATAGTTTATGAGTAAGGTTTGTATGATGATTAGAATGAGATATTATTTGTAGCTTATGTGGGTCGTTTAAGCTTAGCCGAGCATTGATCAGCTATTGAATAGAGCTTGGCAACGTATGGCCATTTAGCAGACTGGGCTAGTTTAACGGTATTATAGACGAGTAAAATAGCTGACGCTCAAACAAACAGCTGATTTTTTGACGTTTTTGTTAGGAAGCGTTCAGGGTTGAAAGTGAGCGTAGCCGCTTGGTTGCCATCTTGTCGTCGCGTCGTGGCCGGTCGTTTTTTTTAAATGTTCGTGTTAATTCGTGAAAAGGAAGTGATATCATGGAAACTTTTCGCGATGCGCTAGAAGAAATTAATTACATGGACGACTTGGGAGTCATTGAAAGGCTTTTTGCCGCCGAGGTGTGTGCGTCGTCGGAAAATCTATCAAAAAGTTAATCTATTTGTTTTCAACGACAGATTTTAAACGGAATTACCTATTTACGAAGGTATACTTTCGAGCAACAGTGGACTTGCTCAGGGATGTTTTGCTTGGAGATCCGTGTGCGGAAAGTCACGAATGAATGAATATAAAAGCGAGATTCGAGACACTGAACGCGGCGACGCTAAGCCAACAGACGACAAGGCACCTAGCGTTGCTTTTCTTTTTTGTAGTGCTGCGCAAATCAAGAAATAGACTCTAATTAATCGCGATTCTCGAGTCGACTGAAAATATCGGCTTTTGTATTTATTTATATTAAATGAAACATTGTATCAAACAATTCCTTTTTATAATGTAGCATGTAGGTATATTTCAACATCTAAAGCGATATAGTATCATATTTATTTAATGAAATTATTATTATTTGAATGGAAACAAAGTCGACTCGAATGTAATCAATATCCGCTCACTGCTTGACCAAAATCGGTCTGAGTAAAAAGTCAAATTGTCTCCGAATCTATGGTATTTTTGAATACTGTTGTAATGTATATTTTGTTGTGTGGGGCTGTTTCAATGTTTATTGAGCTTTGTATCACTGCGACCATATCTGGTCGATTGTAATCGTTACCTACTATAGTTCCGCGCTAAGATTCGCGTCGTTTAGGAATCGCAGTAAGCTTTTAGAACTGGTTTGTTTTACCTCTTCAGCTTAGAGGTAGAAGCGACCCAAGTGGATGTTTCTATTACACATCAGTGGGCCACATTCATACACGAGGTTATCTGGTGTCTACACGTTGTGTAGTTGAACGAAGTTTAATATGTGTTTATTTCTCAACAACGTGGATCCAACCGGAACTGGCTGTAAACAACTCTTAAACGCGTTTTGTAAAAAACCTGGTCAACAGTGAGTTACGCTTATGTTTATTTCTAAGGCGGGGTTTTTTTCTATGTTTATATGTTTATTGTCTGCATATTACGTTGTATTTAATTCGTGAAAATTTCATCTGTATGATTTTCGCGATTTAAGTGTAATTTGACAGCTCAGAGCCTCTCTCGGATTCCAACTGCTGTTGGCGATTAAGCGCCAAGCAAACGACAATTTATAGCTGATTTGCAGAATTCAAACGCTGTTGTATCAATCTCAGTGATGAATTTCGTGAAGGTCTGCCCGTCCACCATTGGCCATTGCAACATAGATTGCATAGATGCTGTGCGCCGTATCATCGAAACAGACATGCATGCGATCTACCATGAGATGCAGGCATCCCTAGGCATAGACATGAGTAAGGTATAATCAATCCTACACAAACATCTGGCTATGAGAAAGCTGTGCTCGATGTGGATCCCACATAATTTGACTGAGGCTCAGAAAACGAGACGTATATTGACGCGTCTCGTGTGGTGTGGTGCAATGATATGCTTACCAGATTCAACGAATAGGCGTCAACTTCAATGTGGCATATAGTAAACAGGTGACGAAACATGGATATTCAGCTACGACCCCGAATCAAAGCAGCTATCGACTAATTGGGTCTATAAATATGAGCCGAACCCAACCAAAGTGCCGCAAACTGGAAGATCGCTTCTTTTCTGGGGAAAATTGGACATCTCGCTACTGTTGCTTTGGAAATCATCGTATTCTGTATGCTGATTGGACCCGACCATTTGCTTGCCGGAAGTTATTGACGAACTCCGTAAAAGCAACCGTAATGCAACATTACATCATCTTGCACCATGACAACGCAAGCTCTCATGCGACCAGACAGATATACGAATATTTTTGAAAGCGAAAAATCTAGAACTCATGAGCCATCCTATACACTCCCGAATTGGCACCTTAAGACTTCTTGTTCCCAAAAATTAGGAAATAATTACGCAATGATTTTAATCGCGAAAAGAGGCTGCCGAAGAAAATGAAAAAATGTTTCCGAGGTCACCACAGCGAAGTAGAATAAATCTTATGAAAATTGGTTTATATATGTAGGAAAAAATGTATTACCGCAAACGAAGATTTTTTTTTTTTAGAAAAAATAAATTGATTTTTAGCCATTCATTCTGCGCTATGATGTATCGGCACCGTCTTATTCGCTAAACGTTCAATATCGCTATGACCAAAATGGTATGATGAAACTCAAATCCGTTATCGCTCCTACGGTATTTTAGGCAGAGATAGGAAGTCTGTTTCAAGCTGTCAAATTCCCGGATATTGCTTCGCCCTCACCTGATATGAAAAATCATGAACATTAATTGGATTTGATTTAAAGGTATTTGATTTGATTTAAAGGTATCAACAAAATGTTTCCCAACCACGAGAAAAAGTCGTTTTTTATCGAATTACAGCGATGCGATGACAGATCATGTGTTCATGCCTGCGTTCAGTTTAATACGCTTCAAAACACTAATGATTTATACTATGGGAAGCGACCGCCTCGAAAAATCAGATAGATATATTAAGTAGTGATCAATCGACTGAACGCACTCCCTTCAACACGGCTGATTCTGTGCCTGATGTATTTTCACAGCTGTTGACTGTCCTTACGTCATATGGATTCGAGTACATGGCCGTTAACGAATAGCCGATAGGGAATAGCTACAAAGACAGATGATACATCATAGGTAGCCGGTAGATTGTATGTATTTCTTATTTATTTCGAATTTTTCAGTGTGGCTCTCGTATAACTAGTTAGTGTATTTTTAAATGTTTTGTTTAAAAGTCACTAAAGAAATAATAAAAAAATATGAATAGTGCACTTTACATAGGGAACAGACTATAAAAATGAAAATGCTACACACTCTGTTTTCAACCAATGGAGGCCATTGTAAATTCGAGACCTTTAATTGTTTTTAACTTTATAATAAATCAGGTCCGCTGGGCGGAGAAACGAGGTTGGAAAGGAGATCTTGCAGCGCGACTCTATAAAAAACTCCTTTTTTGTAACAAATCTATTAAACGTGCATACCTATTTAAACACATATCAGATATTGTTTTCAACAAACAAAATGGTACTAGCCCAATAACATTAGACAAACCAGCCCAAATAATTTAAGTAGTTCTGAAAATCTGTTCAGATATTCCTCAATGTTTCCTGATGAAAGTACTGAAAGTCCCCGAAAATAAGGGGTGATCTGGGGGAGTTTAAAATGTCCCTTTCTCTAGTTTTTGCAGCTATATAAAAAAACTTGAGGATACGCGTTATTACGCGAGGATACTACTTCTACAAAAATAAACGACATGAAATTTCATATAAAAAAGTATGACAACGTTTTACCGTAACATCAATACATTAGGTGCAGCAAGGGGTGAAATTTGACCAAAAGCCCTGTTTATCTGCGGGGTGCGGGCACCGAGTGGCACAAGCGCCCTAGGGCACCGTTACTTTATATCAACTTAAACACACCCTCTGCTAAAGGTTGATGCTATAATACAAAGAAATACAACCTAATTTATAGGAAATTTCAAGTAAGTTGTTTTCTTTGAAGTAGTCCTAATACCTAATTTTAATACTTATCTTGGATATATCCGCGGAAAACGGGATAAAGGAACATTTGAACAACCCACCGCCCCCGCGTTCACCACCCGCCCTCAAGGACTTTCGGTATGTTCATCAAGACTCCATGAGGAATAGCTGTATTTAACTACGTGATGTATTTGGGATGATTATCATTTTTGCGCTAATTTACTTGGATTATATGTAACTGATTTTGTACGATGTATAATCTAGTCGGTAGTTATTCCGATCGTACATCTTGAACTGCTAAAATAATCGTACAAATAGAATTTAAATTATACATATGGTAACGTAAGCATAAGCTCTCTGACCTACCACGCCCTTTGGTGGGAAAAATTAGCAGCATCCAATGAGAATGTAATCTAAACTATAATTTATATGAAGAAAAAAATCTATATTTACTCGGCTGTCTCTCCTGAACAATTCACCATGCATACTGAAGCTTGTCAGCACCGTGCATACGGCTCGTTTTATGTTTCGAACTGGGCACAGTGGCCGCTGCGCGCATGCTCAATAGTGTTCCAAAATGGCGACCCTTACGAATGCAACTGGAAATGGAACCACCTAAAGAAATAAATTAGGAATAGAACTAGTCAGTAAATAAATAACCTATTTCAGACCACACCGAATCATTTGCTGTTAACCAATTTTCTCTAGGACTTGTGAGATCCAGGGGTGAACGACGGATGTACGGAATGCCTGTTGAAAGTCTCAGTGAAAGATGGCGGCATTTCGTGCTAGCAGAAATAACATATTATCCCACTATAAATAAAACAAAATCGGATTCAACTGCTTGAAACTAGAGGCACCCGACGTTTCGGCGATTAATAGCTGCCGATGGCCAGGCTAGGCTAAAATATTGTGTCAGTTGTCCGCTGTTACTCTACTGGTAGGCGGGACACTGCTGCTGTTACTGCGCAGATTGTAGCGGTGGGAGGAGGGGCTGAGGGAGGCGGTGGCGATGACGGCGCGCGCGCACGTTTTAAAATTCCGCCGTGCACACAACACTCACTGTATCACGCTTCACGTTATGGGATTAGTCATTGATTTGCATGCAGACATATATTTGAAGATACATATTGTAAATTTAGTCGAGAAAGCAAATAACGGCGGTGAAAGAGATGAGGGGAGAGAGGAGGGGAAGGGAGAGGGGGAAGGGAACAGCTTGCGGTAGACGTGGCAGCGCGAAGGTTGGGGGGAGGGGCGGCCTCTGCAACGTTCGAAATTCGATCTATTTTACGGTAGGCTCAGGCGCGCAACGACCAACTAGTTTAATAAATACGTTTAAAGACGACGAAGGCTTAGTATTTGGACGCCATTGCATCAATCTCCCAAAATTAAAATGTATTCAACTATTTCCTTATCAATATACAGAAATTCATTTTCGATTAGTATTTATCTTAACAAATATGTGTTTTGAGTCCTGGAATGATAGGAATACGCTTTACATATCCCGTCACGTAACTATGTGATAACGTCCATTATCCCGTCATGTAACTATGTGAATTCTATGGATACAGGTTTTCATAATTTTACCTCGCTAGTCATCTATTTAAAGTGAGCCATCTCATACTCTTCATTTGAGCGAAGTACAAGTACTTATCCATGTTGATGTGAAATGAGATTATAATACATACGGAGTCAGAGAAGTTTCCTACCCTTCAGATTACTTGTATGAAATCACAGCGCGCGACACTGGCTTTTAGGGTAATGAGAATTCCAAAAGGGGATCGAAATTTAATATTAGTTGCGGGGATTTACGAATGTCGTTACTGTTACTGACACTATCCGTTATTTGCAGACGTTTTAGGGATATTGACAGTTACGCGAATCAGTTAGCGCTATTGAAGTCGATTGTAATTTTATTAACATGCTAAACAGATAAGCACAAGTGATGAAATGTAACAATCGTGCATGCATCTTGAAGCTTTTCATGTAGCTGTCTTTTCCATCTCAATATATATCCACCTTTAGCAGGTTTGTACTAATTATGCACAAACATGTTACATTTATAGGGTAAGTAAAAATTGGAATACGCAGCTCGGCGATATTGACCTATCAACACGTCAGCTACACCACTATTCTAAACAATAAAAGTAGTATAGTATTAATTTAATCGCGGTTTATAATACGGTGAACGCCTTTACGCACTAAGAGGTCCTCATCGAAAGGACACTATGGCACTTTATGATAAAGGAAAAAGAACATTGCGGCGATTTTTTTATAAACATACCCCTAAATTCTCTTTCATTCTTCATCGGTCTTATCGTCGTTAGTTACTAATGAGATTTCTTAAAAGCATCGATGGAGTAGCTACCAGACAAAGGGTGCGACTGGAATGGTTGTCTGAGAATGTCCTACAAACTACTTGGTTTTCTCCTGATCTACTTTCGCTTCGTCCAATGCTTTGTTCATTTCTAGAAAGTACACTCTCAGTAAGTATTTATAATGTTTAAATCTGACGCGAGCATTCTAAAGTCTAACTACATAAAACATTTCTCGCATGCCGCCATTACACGGTATAAGAAACCTTAACGGCGGCCATGTCGTAAAACTTGTTATATGTTTTCATCTTCCACAAGCGAGGCAGTCAAGATACGCGTTGTTGTTTCTTATTTGAGGCGGGCGACCCAAGCGCGTAATTAATAAATCGTAAAGGTCCATTCTTCAGGAACTTGTTGTACCTATTAAAGTCAATGATTATCTGCAGTTGCGCCCCGAGAGGCTCCCACCCGCGCTAACTTACGAATAGGTACACTCTAAGAGATAACAAAACGACCGGAATATTATTTTTTGAAAATTAGCACCAAAGCTACGAGTATAAGGAAAGTTGCTGTAGTAAACAAGTATTCTAAAGATTTACAATATTTCTAAAGATTCTTTAATAGGAGGTTCAGATTTTTTTGGTTAAATATCTTTCTGGTTTTCCATATCTCGGCAGCATTTTGCGATTAAATTTAATTAATTTAAGCATTATACATCGTAATGCTTATTCAAAGGTAAGCAAAACAAAACAGCAGCAACCCCATCTCTAGAGGACGTAATAAATTCGATTTAACCAGAAAATCACATCACATTAACAAAGTTTAGACTAAATTTATGTATTTAGTACAACGTATATAAAAAAACAGATTAAATAGTTAAAAATAAAATATAAAATTAGGAGAGGGGGGAATAACGAGTGTTTTTAATCGGCTACATAGATGGTAGTTCCCGTTTTCCGTCTCTACGCCGAAAATTAAATAATTATACACTTGTACCCGAGAGTAACGATCACCTCGCTTGGCCGACTATGAAACTACAATAACAGATAAGAATCAACGTAATCTACGAAGTCAAAGTAAACACTAGTCAGATATTTTTTCATATAACAAGTAACACGTACCTAGATGACTACCATCTTTGTTTAACACTAGCGACGTACCCTGTCGGCCTATGTCATAACTATTTGGCAGTTCATGATAATTAATGGCGCCCAATTTAACCCGTTACAGGGAAACCTATTTTTTAATGATTGGTACTATTCATCGCTTTTTATATAAGTCTACAGGATAAGTTTTAGATAAATACTACAGGCGAACCCACCACCACGAGACGTTTCAACGAACTTTATCGTTATATCACCCCGAGGCGACAACAGAGACTTAGGACATAGAAAATCTACGTACCAAGCTCCACCACTGCCCGTCAGAGTCCGACACCTTACGACGAGGCACATGAGAGTACCACCCAGCGGGCAGACTCACCTCCTGACTCTCAGATTTAGTCGGATTCCTCCGACCACCCGTCTGGTTACAAGTTCGAGGTCGCTTATGCGGTCCTCTACCTCAAGCGAGCAGATTTTTTACTAGATATCTCGGATACGGGGCGTCCTTTACTCGGCAACTTTCACCCGAGATTGGGTGTGCCATATATCGTTTCTAAGGATAGGCAGCTTGAAGTTCCTACTTACCCCCGATTTCTTAATAAGCATACACTTCTAAACTCCTCCAAGCATTAGTCAGTGACAGCACGGCCGGTTTGTCCGCCCCGTGCGCCAGCTATCCAGATCAGCCCGAGTTTGCGTCCCCAGATCCACCGCAAAGCGGATTCACCATGTTAGTTCCTCGTCGGGGAGGCTCCTGGATAGGGGCTGCTCCGGGAGCTGGGCCGACCAAAGAAATATAACAGCCATCATAGCTCAGACTACACGAAACCATTATAATCCATATTTACCGCACAGCGGGTTCACCGGGTTGGTCTCTCTTCGAGGATAAGAGCGGCCCTGTGAGTTGAGCCAATTAAAGCCCAAGCTACACGGAACCGTAGGAACTGTAAGTAAATAGTAATAAAATTATAAAAATATGAAAAAAAAATGCACACATTTTCTGAAAAAAATTATTTTCCTGTGGGGACGAGCTACTACCCGTCGATCCTATTTCGCGTTCAGTTTAGAGATGGTCGACGTAAATGCTCAGATATTTTCCCATACAAAAAGTAACGCGTCCCATTGCTTAGATGAGTATCAACAGTTATTGTTCAGCCCCAGCGCCATACCATGTCGGCCGATGTCATAACTATTTGGCAGTTGATGATAATGGCGCCCAATTTAACCCTTTATAGGGAAAATTATTGTCTAATGATTCATTTACTATTATTTATCGCTTTTTATGTTAGTCTACATTTATAAAATTATAAAAATATGCAAAGAACAATATAAATTTTCTGAAAAAAATATTTTTCAGGGGGGATGAGCGTCCTTACTACCCGTCGCTCATATATCGCGATCAGTTTTAGAGATGGTTGACTTAAACACTCATCAGATATTTTACCATGTATAAAGTAACGCGTACTTACTATTACGCAAAGACCGCCATCCGAGGCCTTTCAACGAACTTTATTGTTATATTGCCCCGAGACAAACGTAGAACATTGTGACAAAACAATCCACGTATCCAAATCCACCGCAAATACCAACGCCTGATGAGCGAGGCACTGAGCGAGCAAAGCTATATCAGCGGGCTAGCCTCACTCCCTAACTACAAAATTCAGACAGATTTCTCCATCCATCCGTTTGGTTCCAGGTTCGAAGTCGCTTGCGCGACCTCTACCTATCGATTACACGTGACATTCCGTGACTCGGATATATAGCTCTATGTCAGTTGAACAAGGCCAGTAAACCGACCAATACATCAACCGTCCAGGGCCGCCCGAGATGTTCCCCCAGATAAGCTGTATAGCGGGTTCACAGGGTGTCCCTCTTCGGGGAAGCTGCCGGATAGGTGCTGAGATATGAGACGGGCCGTCCATAATGATAAAGTTGGCCATTAGGACCCGCGCTATACAGCTCCATTAGGCCCCCAGCCACTATGTATAGCAAGAAAGTCAACTCTATGACATGAAAGTTGGCTAAGGGATTTTTTAGTGAAACACGTCACGCGCGGACCGCAGCTTAACCACCGCGATCAATCACGCTAGATGTCATCTTGTAATAGGGGAAAATATATGAACGGCACCACAGATTATCGGAGAGTTGTTTATAAAAGACTAAAAAACTGCTTCCCATCCAATATGCTGACCAGAAAAGCAAAAGAAGTGACAAACATTTCACAGTAACCTAAGCTTTAGTAATAAAACGTAGTTTGAACGAATTATATCAAGCTTCCATTACGATCATTCCGATGTGTAGCTTTAGTGCAGTTCAACAGTCGCATTATCCTGCATACCTCTACAAAAAAACAAACAATGTATAGTTACGCCGATCACTGACTCACTGACTATATCTATAGCGCTGTGGCGTAACGCTGTAGACGCTGTGTAAGGCTGGGCG
>JAOPUG010000333.1:13867862-13880408 GCA_027564375.1 Micropterix facetella | reverse complement strand
TGTGTGTGTGTGTGTGGGTTGGTGGGTGTGTGTGCTGTTAACCGTGGAGGAGTCCCTCGTTAGAAGTCAACCTTGAGTGCAGTAGCGATGTAATGGTGACATTTAGAATGGGTTATCAAAATTTAATGTGTATATAACATTTCATGTCTGTGCTGCTGCCCATTAAAGAGTTTCCTATTCAGGACAAATCCCTGAGTGTAGCAACCATGTCATGGTAAAACATAAACCTGGCTATCATAATTAAATGCGTACACAAAATTTTGTGTCTGATGTTGACCGTTGAAGAATACCTTTGTCTGGAGCTAATCCTGGATGTCGATTCAGGTCATGCTTAGTATAAAAATGCATTGTCATCGGAACTAAACCAACTCGTAAAAATTCAACTCCGTAGAATAAGAAGAAATGGTCTAATTCAGGTTGCAAGATCTGACCCATACTAACAAGGCAAGTTAAATAAAAGCTTGTAAAAAAATATTTTCTCATATGCTACTGAACGTACAGATAATAGATAGATTTTGTACAATTTTCGAGATGCGCGTAATGACTATTATTACGTTAATATTGTCTGAGGTAAGAGCTTCGCAGAAGGTTGAGTAAATAAGACTCCGCCAGTAATCGCTAAATAATTGGGGCAACAATTGAAGATTCTTATTAACTGGGAAAAAATCAATAGTTGTCGATTAATTATATCGGAATCGGTTGCATCCGTAATAAAAAGGCATTACTTTTGGTGCCATTACATTTCGGCTGCAGGCGCTAGTACTCGAAACGAATTTGACACGGCTGTAGGAGCTCATAGATTATCGTCCACCGGCTAAGATATACCTATTGATTTTTTCGATTAAATTATATGGTTTGTTACCAAAATCATATCAATAACATTTTATGAAAATATAAATCAATATTTTTTCGCCACTGTAACACTTTAGACTTTTAAACAGTGTTTATTTCATCAGTTCTGTCATAAAGCTATCAATCATTGAGGGATTGTTAACTCTCTAACCGCGGGCGATTTTCCAACTTTTTAATATATAATCGTCGGATAATTTTATTTGATATTTAAAATAGTTACAATGTGTATTAATGGAATGATACAAGAAAACAAAAAACTGGAATTTTCGAGTGAAATTTTATTTATGTACATTTAGCGTACATTATGCAGGAAATGCGAATATCGCATTCAAGGAAAGAAACAGAGGAAAACTTATAGATATAATTTCTGAGTGTGGCAAATCTTGAATAAAGGTTCCATACACAAGCCCACGTTGCAATCAATAGTAAATGACTGAATATACAACACGATCTGAAAGACTGCTGCTGCACAACTGAATGTAAATTGTCCGGCGCCTGGTGTATATTCTACGATAAAGGTCGTAACTTGTCCGTTCCCGTTGGCTGTGCGACTTGAGATTGTGGAAAATGCGACTCTGGATGTTGTAGAGCAACAGAAAAAAATCCGACAGTGAAATAGCATCTCCAGGTGCAGTAATAGCTCAAAGATTATATACAACGCGATAATAGTGAACCCCGCGGAATCATATGGAAAGAGCTGAACCACGGTTGGAGGGTAAATGTATTTTTTTTAATATGTATTTCCTCATTTTTATATAACCATCCCTAAACATGTATTTTTTTGTATTTGTACTTACTACTGGCTTCTGTGAGAATTTTTTTTAGGATCAAGCACTGGCATCCAAGAAATTGCTTTAAAAAACATATTTTAAACATATTTTTGGACATAGTATGTTCCTGACTATTTAGGTAAGTATGTTACAGTAGAACCTCGAATTTTCTTGAGTGGTCAGGAGCGGAAAAGCAACGGATATGAGAAATAGAGGGATAATAGGAAACAGGTTACACAGAACCACAAAAAAAATATACTTATATAATTATTATGAAGGTAAATTAAACAAATACTACAATCTCGCAAATGCCATCACCCGGAACGGCTTCACTGTTCACCTTCACGAGGTGGAAGTTGGCGCTCGTGGCCTCCCAGCCAAATCTCTATTTCATCTATTTAAGGATCTTGGTCTCTCCAGGAAATAATAAACTCCTTCATAGAAGGCTTCGAATGTGGCAAGACAGCTGTCCTAAATCTACCAGCCGGTCGTTAGTCCGGAGTCCACCGCTCACCCCTCAGAAGTGTAACAATAGTATTATGACAGGCCTGACTCTGGTCGATGAATTCCATGGCAGTTCCGTCTGTACTAGTTTCACAAAAGTGGTTCTTTCAGAGGTTTATCTATTGATAGAAATAGAATGACATAAAAAAAATTACAAAACAAATTTTCGTAGGTAGTTTTTTCAAACAAAATTTCGTAGTGTCGGGTCTATTATAACACTATTATTACAATTCGGAGGGCGAGCGATTGACTCCGGACTAACGACTGGCTGTGGTAGGTTTAAGAGAGCTGTCTTGCCACATGTGACCGTCCATCCACTTTACCACCCATTCACTCCCCCCTTCGAAGCCATAGAATTTGAGATGCGGAAATTTCAGTTTTAAATATTTTTTCTATGAAAGAGTTGATTATTTTCCTAGAGAAATCAAGATCTTTAGAGGCGAAACAGAGATTTGGCTGGCAGGCCACATGCGCCAACTTCCACCGCGTGAAGGTGAACAGTGAAGCCGTTCCGGGTGACAGCATTTGCGAGATCATGGTATTTATTTAATTTGTACTCGTGGCCTTTTGGGATATTTGATTCCCATGGAAAAGTGAATTCTACAACAGGGAATAAGAGGAAGTAAAGGTTACATACGGACGAAGGGCTGTGCATCCGAGACTTTTAGGGAATTGATACTAATTAAAAGACCGAACCGACCTCCAGAATCCAATCTGAAGCTTTCTTCATTATTGAGAGATCACCACTATTCTGATTGTCTTAACCAATAAGAAAAATAAATATTATTATACCGTTTAAAGCAAGGAACAACTCCAGCGTAACGTTGCTGATGAATTTTCCCGTGTTTGGAAAGCTTTTCTCGCAATCTTTTTCACACATGTATGTCACTTCAGCGATTAGATTGATGAGTTTCTGTAATGTACAAAAGTGTTAATTTCAGGAGAAATTAAATTAACCGTATGAACACAAAGCCAGATATACGTTTAGAGATATAAAAGAGCTTTTGTCGAATTTTCTTAGTAGTTTCTGGACTCACAACTAGAGCTATTTTGTGGCATTTTCGTCAATTTGTGTACCGAATTATGGAACAGGTCACCGAAGGTGGACTGTGATGTTCTATTTAAGATCCTTAGAATAGGTTAAAAGCAAAGTGTAAATAAAACTACCAAGTATACAAACGAAGTCCCCATAACTCAGCGGTTTCATATTTTCTATGAAGGGTTATGCATTTTAATTTTTGCTTGTCAAACCAGATAGGTAACTTTTTTACGCTATCAAAACTGTTTATAGTTAGTAGATAAACCTACTGCCCGTAAGAAGGGAAGTAATCTGTTATCGCATGATTTTATGTGATTCAAATACATAATATATGGTAATTAGTCATCATATTTCTAGAACTTTTGAAAAACGATTTCATTCAATTTCTTCTTTGTATGTCAAACTAGAATTTAACGGAATTGAATTATTCAGCATACTGGTGATTATTATTAAAGCAGATAAAGATCGGGGATTGGCAAATGACAACCCTGACTCGACATTGACAATCGAAGGCATTGTCTCACTGGTAGTATATATACACTGTGTTATCAATTGCTTACTGAGTAGCTTAGCTTATCTTGTGGATGCATGAAACATGTGCTGACTCATACCTGTTTCCTCACAGGAGTCGCGATTGCATTATGATCACCCTGTCATAAGTAACATATCTATATAGATTGACGGGATAAATGACTCTCAAATAGAGTACCATGCGAATTAATTGGAAATAAGAGTAGTTTTCTTCTAAAAGTGCTTTATTAGACATATACACAAAAAAAACTACTGGTAGCATACATTGTAGGTTTTAATATTTTAACACCTTTCACTCTTGTAGGCATATAATTTACCAGATTTTGACAGCTTTTTTTTAGTTCATCATCGTGAAACCAGACTCGAATTACTGAAGAGATAAATTTTGGTTTTGATGTACAATCCATCTCAAAGAACCGTTTTTTGCAAATGGCCCAGAGCTTTTCATTCGGGTTGAGGTCAGGGGAGTTTCCGCGCCGTTTTAGCATAATAATTTGGTTCTGCGTAATAAACTGTTTGACTTTTTTGATGAATGGCATGGGACGAGATCATGTTGAGAAATGCCCTCGTCGAAGGAATTGACCTTGCAGAGCTCACGTACCATATGGTTTGATAAGATGTGAATATATTGGTCTGATTTCATCATCCCAGTGACTGGCACGAGTGATCCATTGCTGTGATAGAAGAAGCAACCCCAAAACATCTTCTTTTTAGGGTGCTTGTATCTCTGTTCCAAGGGAGCAGAAGAAATAGGATCGTTAGCTACTCTCCGCACGAACTGTGTACATGCTGTCCATGCAAAACAAAATGTGTTTCATCGGAGAAGAGACCTTTACGCTAGTCTTCAGTTATAGTGCTGATATTTCTTAGCTCAAGCTAAGCGCTTCTTCATCATGACAGTGGTCAGAAGCTGCTTCTTAATTGGCTTGCTTGCCATTCTACCAGATTCAAGAGCTGTCGTCGTATAGTAGTCACGTCAATAATGATTCCAGATTAATGAAGTTCTCTGTTCAAGTCAAGCACTAAGACGTGGATCTATTTTGCTCAAGATCTATTTTGCTCATGGATCTATTTTGCTACGAATCACAAGTTTATCATCTTTGACGGTAGTTTTCCACTTCCGACCACATTTTTCCTTTCGTTTGATGTCCACCGCTCCCGTCGTTTGTTTCTACTTGACAATCCTGCTGACGGACGCTAGGCCAACATTCTCCGCTATCTGCCGGTACGTCATGAAAGTGTTCACTAAGTGCGATTATCAGCTCTCGCTTTCTTGGAGTGATATCCATGTTTAAAAAGTTGCTCAAATTATGCAGTCTAATAAACAAAAAACGATCTTTACAAAATAATAATCGTTTACCAACAGAAATCAGACGAACATAACCTATAATATGTTCATTTGACACTTTACACATGGTCTATTAACTGACAGGTTAAAAAACATTGCAGAAAGAAAGAAAAAAAAGGTAAAATATTTTGCTTGTTCCAATTAATTCGTACGGTACTGTACCACTTATTTTCCCAGCCTCAATATATGCAGTTGAAGCTTGTGAACAATACTGACTGCTTGAGTCGAGTATATTATTATAGCTATTTCGATTCTATACTACTTCAATTCCAACATAGGAAAGATATATATTTTTTAAATGTGCTTTTTACAAATGGCAATTCCCATTATTGTACCCGATTTCATGAAGATAGGACTCCTTCAAGAACATAATTAATGTTTGGTGCCATATTTTTTATTTATTGAAAAAAAATATGTATTTCTTGAACTACATTTTTTTTTCTCCAACCACTATTACAACCACGCTTTTACTGCAAGCTACCAGTGTTAAAAAAGACACTTTACTTCTCTTGTTCAGTGTTTTTAACCTTTTTCAATTCGTGACCCATTTACAATTCTGGCGACCCCCCAGGTCCATAATAAAACTCTGTCAGTGATTTAAAAAACGAAGTATTTAATTTTCTTTCAACTGAGACTACTTACTCGAAAAATCAAGTGCTGTGTATAACCTGTCAGAAATATCTGAGGATGAACCATATGATGGCAACAGATGAACACGGGGGCAGCGCGGGGGGAACCTCATTCCAGCACTGAATTCTTTCTAGAACTGGATTCTGAGCTGCTAATGGGCAAAGATGGGTACTAAATCCTTTATTGGATTTGTCAGTACAACTGGCCGATATGTCATCCATGAAGATGAAAGAAAATCGTAGATTTAGCTGCTGACGGCATGCTTAAAATGGAACTCAATTCGCAAAGAGAAGAATATCCAGAGCTGGCAAGAGAACTTTAAAATTGTTAGTGCTATTCGCCACTTGTTTCTCATGTGAACCCTGGGGGTCGCGACCCACAGGTTGAAAATGCTTTAGTTAAGTAAACTCTGATATCTTTCAGTTCCAAATTCAAAAGTAATTACTTAATATTATAAGGATACAGTAAGCCAGCTCGGGCCCATGACAGGGCAAACATGCGGCGCAGTGCGAGGCAAGGTTGGAGGTACAGCGTAACCCTGTTTGCAATACAAATGTTAATATGATTTTTTTTGCAAACAAATACAGTGACTCTAAAAGAAGTGGAAGTTTGGTAAGCTTTAATTAGTTGTACAGAAACTGTCGTACAGTGCGTATTTTTAAATATTTTGACACAGTAATGAAGAGCACACTCTCATCTTTATATTCATAGTAGTTTGAAAATGTGGTAGTTAAGTAAAAGTCAATAACACACTTGGTTCCAAAATACACTTTAAAACCTTATAAATCTAAAATAAAAGCAAATCGACCCACAGTTAATAGGTTTTTGTATTCATGCCGATAGTTTGATCATGTCGGGAAAGATCAGACTGTCTGCGGCACAGAATATTTATGATACATTCCGTGGGGCCGAAAGAGGATAACTTCCATAGTGCATCACTATTTATCGTCGCCTGATGCGGCATTCGGTGTTACGTTGCTCAGGTACCTATTTATTTCTAATAGTGACAACCCTAACACAGACGAATTACGAATATGGAGAGATAGTGGCGGTGGTATAGAGCGCCACAAAGCTCCTGAACAACTGTAGTAATCGTTAAACTGTGGCAATAATGTGGTAACTCCGTATATCCTTAGTCCATGCAGCATCAAACAATTTATATGTAAGAATCTTTGTAATACTTACAGAATACGTTGTTATGTATTGCTTTTTACTTCTGTTGCTAACTAATAAGGCAAATGTCTTAAAAATTAACTGACAAGGTATTCCAATCGATCCGGTCAATAAAGAATTTTGCCACAGGATGAAAGCAATCAGTGGTTTGTGCGGTCTCATTATATGATTTACGGGATCCAAGGAATATCTGAAAAACGAGAAAAGAGAAATAATAATAATAAGCATAATAGTTGATGGCATATTGAATAAATATGGAACCATTTTGGCTAAAATATTAATAATTAGTTTCAGGAACTAAATGTAATAGCGCTGTTTGTCCGTTTAATAAAGAAAATAAAAATAAATATTCTTTTTCTAGGATTCAAAGTTAACATTTTTTTCCCAACCACCTACTGCTAATTCAAATTTCCAGACCCACTGCACAGTGGTTACGCCGTAGGTCGTAAGTCCTAAATATTAATGTCTGAATAATAGCTTGGCACTGCACTTGAACAGTCACTAATACCCATAGTACGCGCAGGTATGAAAAGGTCATCGTATTTATCAGCAAAATTACCAGATTTGTTTTTTTTTGTGAAGGTTGTTATGGACTTCGAAGCTGCAGGTAAGCCCAATATATTTTATTGAGACATTTACTACTAGCTGGGTGCTATGCACATCGAAATGAGCTGTACAAATTATTTATTTTGTTTTTGTTTTCATTAAACTTTTAACTAGTTTATCGCCAGAAGTTTTGTATGATTTTTACATCATAATATTCGTAAGAGTTTCTATTTTGAAAAATCAGGAACATCTAGGTGCTCAGGGTGCGCCGGAGTCCGGGTAGACCACCTGAAAGTCGTTAATTGACCTTCCAGACATTCTAATAAAATGCTACATGTCGACTATTTTTGTATATTTACTTTTATTTTTTTCAGGCGATTATTACAAGTGCTCCGTTACTCGGATGTACTTGCTGGACCTCTGGATATCTGGAGATAGAAGTCCCGCGGCCAAAAACAATGTTCGTAGGTAGGTTCGTGGTCTACTGGAAGGATTGCACTTGTTCTATGACAAAAATAGTCGCTATATATGGCGATTGGTTGAATGTCACTGAAGATTGCAGTCTATAATTTCAGATTTGGTTTGTCACCGCTTCATGCGTGTATCAGATTTTTCGAATATTTCATTCATCTTGCATACAGAATAAATGTTCAATAATATTAGCAAAGATAATATATTATCTTTGATATTAGGTTAAATCAGACGAGGCAAAGTTCTTTGCGCGCAAAAAAACATATATCCAGAGTCAGTTTAGGGCAAAATTAGGACTGATTGTTGATAAGCCAGGCACATCTAATGATGGGAATACCGCCAGTATTTTTTTTTATGAATTCTTCGATTTCCGCTGAGATTACAGGCATAGATAAAAATCTGATTGAAAAATGCTGCATATCTTGCAGTGCTTGTCGTCAGGCTAAAGTATTAATAAAGACAAGTTTAGGGATTGAGCATTAGAGACAGCTAGGCTACTAGTTCAGGAATATCCTTGGTATTATTTACCATATTACGTACATAAAGTCCTAATTCATGGTTATGATGTGATCGAACACGCAATGTTATCCATCGGAGAGTTATCTGAAGAAACTGTGGAGTCTTCAAACAAAAACATTAAATTATTTAGGTGTAGCAATACGCCAAAAATATTCCGTGTAGTAACAAACACTGACTTGTTCTTAACTCCAATTTATTTATTTCCGGCTTAAGGAAGTTAACCCAGAAGAACAAGACTGTCGTCAAAGAAGGTATTTGAATAAATATGTAACCTTTTTATTGTTCACAGTTTTTTAAAATACTTTTTATTGTACCTATATTTTTTTTAATTCTTATTTTTTCTAAATTTCTATATATTTTTACCACATTATTTGTGTTCCATTTAGCATAATAATTAATGAAATAGCATAAACCATTTTTAAAATTATACAATTTGAACCAAGACTTATGACTGCCCTCCTTAGAGCACGAAACCACTGTGCACTGCTGCTTAGGTACTTCAAGTTTGTTAATATAGTAGAACCTCATTAATCTGGAACAGGCATATGCCGGATGTTCAATTTCTCAGATCCGCAGTTGCGGATATTAAAAAATAAAATCTGCAGATGCAGATATTAATATGAATAATTTGACAAATGTGGATATTCCATGGATACGGATATCCGGCATAGGACTGATCCAGACACCGTTAAAACGGACTTACCTTAGTCCAAACAGGTTTCCAAAGCATAAAAATGCAAAATTGTGGGTGTTTATGTTTTGTGATCTTGTGTCATCAAATAGGTCATCAAATGTCATAAAATAAGTCAAATAGAGAATAAAATTACTATATTTCTGTTTAATATCAACATTTAAAATTGCAGGAATGAAAGCAGATAATAGAAGTTTTGACCGTACGTTAGCAATTTTTTTTATACATAATGTTATTTTTTTATTTCAAACCACCTAGATTATGAGCTAACGTACCTCTGAAACCAAATACTCAGATCCTTTTGCAGCAAGTCAACGATGCAATCGAGAACCAAAAACAACCTCTCGAGCCTCTCCTTCCGATCCATAGTCTCCAATATTTCAAACTTATCTCTCCTCCAGTGTATCTGTTGAACGCGCCTTGCGATATTCGGCGGTAGCTCGGTAAATTTATCGACAAGCGGTGAATTGTCAAAGGACTGGATTTCCACGTATATCCGCTTCAAGCAGTATCTGAAAATGCCCGAGGCGCTATCGTACTGGGCCCGGTTCGAGAAGGAGTCATTCTTTTCAGGCAGCGGGTCCTTAAGAAACTGTCGAAACATTTTGCATACTCTGATATGTGAGTTGGATATGTGAGTGTTGGCGTTCAAGTTTAGAATGTGCCGACATCTCTCCAATAAGTACTTGATGGTGTATCCCTCGTTGGGATTTTCATGTGCGTTCTGTCAAATGAATTTTTTTATTTAATTTTATTTATTTCATCATTTTACAATATAAAGCAGATATAAATGTATCTATAGCTAAATAGGTGTGGCAGAAGCAAATGTATAATATTGATGGGAGACATACTCAGTAATAAAGAAGTAAGGAGTGTTGTCATGCGCCTGAAACAATTTATGGAATTGGAAGCTAAAATTGAAAGATACTTTTTAGGGTACTGCCATTAGGTGGGATCAATTAGTATGGCAGATACTGCAGTTAACTTGATTTATTATAGGAGGGGAAAAAATATCACCATCCGAATTTTTCAATCACAGCACAAATAAGTCATGAGTGTCACTTCATCCCTTTTTTCCCCTCCGGTCACCCGAGTCCCTGCCCTACACCGATCGGCTGGGGTATGCCACATGCGGTATTTTTGTTACTACTGTGGTATTTTTGGCCCAAAAATTGGGATAGCGGTTTTTTAAAATCTAGTATTTTTCAACATTAAATGAGCGTTGCTACTGTAATGAATAACATTACTACGTTGCTGTCACATAAGGCACAGCCAAAACACTCTCAGTAAACGGAAATTAAAGTGATAATATCATATCACTTATACATTTAGCGAATCCGCCTACCAATTATTCCGCATACTTATGGCAAGATTGAAATTCAAATAGATTAATACTGACCGACCTTCTTTCTTTCCATCATCGAAAGAGTTTCGTTGCCACAGGCACTTATCGTCTTCATTCAAATACAGAATCCGTTACACCAGTCTAAGGCTTCCTTATTGACCAATTTCAGAGGAATATCCATCCGTGTATCCTCCGTTCATATTTCTGCTCAAAGAGATTTAACTTTCGTCATGGACTACTGCTGTTTTACTATCACTCAGAATAAACTGCTACTCGTTCTAGCTGAACCGCTTTGCGACTCGTCTATGAACTTCCTCGAGATCATCAAGAGTCGTTATCCTCGACTCGCAATTTCACAGGACTATTTTACTTTGTCATCCATCGGCATCAGCTGATCCGCACCTCCTGCAGCTACGTGCATCTCATTGATAGTGCCAAGCTATGTGCATCTCATTGTAAAGTGTATTCTCCAAATGCCAGTAGTGCCATTGTGACATAGACCAGCCATTGCCGAAATCAAAATGACGTAGTCATAATAATAATCGTAACCTGTGTTAAAACTCCATAACTGATTTCAAATGCAAGAATCGCGCAACAGAGTGCCGGTACCACAGCGTTTGGATTCAAATCATAACCCAGACCCGGTACACCCGCGATCCTCAGAGAAGCAACAATAAATCGCACATATTATGCACTCTCAGTTGAGATAGTCAACTGCCACGGGCGAACCTGGCCACCCCGGAGCGTTTCAACGATCTTTTCGTTATGTCACCCCGGAGTGAAACACAAAGACTCGAGGACGAAGACGAATCTACGTGCCAAGCTCCACCTCAGCCCGTAAAAGTCCTACTCCTTACCGCAAGGCACTGGGAATTTTCAAGCCCAGTGTGGCCCTTACTACCAGATGTGGTCAGATTTCTTCGACCTCCAGTCTGGTCACAGGTTCGAAGTTACTTGCGCGGTCTACTATCTTAAGTAAGTGGAATTATCGTGGATGTGAGGTGCCCTTTACTCGGTTTGCCATCCGAGATCGGGTGGCCAACGTATCGTTTCTAAGGATAGATAGTTTAAGGTACCTAACTACCCCCACTTCCTTAGCTCATATTGGCTTCCAAACTCCTCCGGCTATTCGTCATTGAGCGAGGACCGGCAGACCGACCAGTGCCTCAGGCAATAATCCATCTGAAGTTTTCACAGAGTGCATATGCCGCATTAATGGGATACACTGGGCTCAGACCATGTCACCGCATTACTGGGCTACAGGGGATCCCTCTTCAGTAAGGAAGGCCGACCAGTGCTCAGACATCCAGGATTGCCCAAGGTCTTCCCTCAAATCAGCCTCCATAAAAAGCTGACTCACCGGTTTCGTCCCTCTTTAAGGAGGCTACCGGATAGGTGTTGAGTCGTGAGTCGGGCCAACCGTGATAGACAGAGTTGGCAATTAAGACCAGAGCTGCACGACCCCATTAGACCACATTGCCTCGCAATCAAAGATGAGCGACATATCTCCTTGACTTGGCTGGACTTGGAACAAGAGAAGAGCCACAATATTCAGGCCAAAGAGTCACATGCGGCTCACGAGCCGCAGTTTGCTGACACCTAGACTATTGCAGGATGGATTTTTGATTTTTTTCATTTCAATTCTTGATTTTTCACCTTGATTATGAAAGTATGTTAAACTCTTATGGGGTGAAAAAAAAAACATAAAATTTTAGTCTTTTAGCATATCAGTCAGCTGACATGTATCTGATATTATACTCTAGTATGTGCTGGTCTGGTGAAGCCCATTGATATTTTAAAAGAGCATGTAGTCATCTTGCCATTGTTCCCAAGCAAATGAAGCCTAGCTTTCAGGTAAGTTTCTCTTACTATTCAAGAATTGTGTGAAATCAACTAGGAGCTGCTTAACATTCATTATCTGTATTGTAAATATTTATATATCTAACCTACTTTTAATTTTTTTTACGACAGACTTTGTTGAAGTATCTATTCATTTATGTATTATGTAATTATTCTTATATTATCAATTCTTTACTTTTTTTCATCTTTAGGCGTTTGTCTAAGGATTCACCTTATTTGCATTGTCTGTAATAAGATCATGCAGCCATTGTTTTTTATATAAATTAA
>JAOPUG010000333.1:13837423-13849059 GCA_027564375.1 Micropterix facetella | reverse complement strand
CCCCCCCCCCCCGCCCCCCCCCCCCCCCCCCCCCCCCCCCCCCCCCCCCCCCCCCCCCCCCCGGACGACGACTAAGGGCCTTATCAGCCTTCTCCCCCCTCAAAAAATGAATAATTTATTTCGTTATTGTCATAATTATTTATTAGTTGGCACTTCGACTTACCCGTTGACAGGTCACCCTTAAAATTGGGTAAAACATAAGTATAGTAAAATATTAGAGGCTTTAAATATGAGTAGACCCCCTCTCCTCTCCTCTAACAAAGCGTCAGTCCCCAAAAACAAAACATCTATCTGTATCCGCCATATGGTTTCAGCAAGATGGTGCTACGGACCATGCCGCTCGTGAGACAATGAACTTGTCGAAGGAACAATTTCCGAATCGTATCATCTCAAAAAAATACTGTTTCAAATACTGATTAATGGCCAATTATTTTTTGAAGGTATTGTCAACATTGGCAATTACTTCCAAATTATTGAAGGAATATATCAATTATTTTTTAATATTTTGGCAGAGAGGGATTTTATTTCCAACAAGATGGAGCTCTACCATACTACCATAGTGATGTAAGGGCCATCTTAATGAGAACTTGCTGATGTATAGGGCGTATATATCCTGTAGAATATCCACAGCGATCACCAAATCTTACACTTCTGGATTTATTCGAAGTTTATGGCAAAAAAATCCTGCAACCTTAGGTAAATTAGATGTACCTATCGAAAAGCAATGTGTGAAAATTCAAATGAACGTTTTTAAATGTGTAAAATTCCATAGCTTCACGATACCACTGACGAATAAGATCGGAATGTTCAATGGTCATCAATGTGAAAATTTGATCTAAGTACAAAAAAATATGTTAATTTAGCTCGTTATAAATATTGAAAGCAAACCGCCATATTTAATAAACACTTATAAATAATCAAAGTGTGGCAACTTTTTTTTTTAAAAATACATATACAAGTAATATATGCCAACATAAAAAGACTATCTACAGGTTAATAATATCCAACACAGAATTTTTAATTACCTCTTGAGGCGGTACATCGAAAGAAACAGTCCTCAGGTCTACTTTGCAATAAGTATCTACACATGGAAGAACAAAGAATAGTCCCGGTCCTCGTGCACCACCTTTCCGGAGACGCCCCAAGCGAAAAATCACAGCACGCTCAAATTCCTGCACCACCTAAAATATAAACAAATAAATCAAGAAAGTTAAAAAAAGATAATAAAAAAAACAATTTTAAGTACCTTTGTTATTTAGTTTGGCATGGAAGCAATTAAACAGAAAATGAATAGATGCTGATGCCGTCGGTTATTAACTAGGAAAACATGGTAGTAGGTACATGATTTTGCTATTTCGAGTTTATAGCGCTCTCTGATATACAGATGATATTAAGCACTTAATGCAAAGATTTATTGAGAGTGTTATAATTCGATTCATGTGCCTAGATATTTCAGTATCAGTTATAGGCAGATCAGTCGCTTGCCTTAGCGTTTGAGAAGTAGACTACTATTATGTATGATTTATACGGCAATTTTATTGAATCGCAACTCACTGGCATCTTTTAATTTTCAATGCGTTATCAAATTATTGAACTTAATTATTATTACATAATACAATACTAGGCAATTATTGAGAGATTTTGGTAGGGTGACCTGATCGACAGTGGTCGGGCGACACTAAAATATTTAAACAAATATACAATATAAAATCGCGTTTATAGCATATATACAGACATCTCTATATTCACACTACTGGTCCAAAATCGGTGAGCGCTCAGACATGTAATTAGTATAATACGAGAATAATTATTTAAAAAAAAACAATGTTTTAATTTACCACATTTTTAAAATGGACTAAAAATTATGAAATAATTTATCTTAGCCCGATATAATAGATAGTTAATTGATGTATGAATAGTTCACAGTTCACACCTAAGTTACTAGCCATTCATCAATCACAATTCATCCTAAATTGAAGTAGGTACATATTTGGGAAACAATAACCCTAATCTTGTTGTCTTGGACGATTTGATTATCACTCAAATACGTTTGAGCGAAGTCCAACCGCTTGATTATCCTCCAATCTCAATACATGATATCGTTTATCCTTGGGTCTCTTGTATTCAAGAACACACACTTTTTTTAACTTGAACTAAGTGGCAGGTGGCGGAGTCGATAAATACATTCTGATGCGGAAACATGTCGCTCTTTCAAAATCCGCATGCATGATTTGAAAAGCTTTCATACATTTGCGAAATTGAAGAGCTGAAATTGCGAAAGCAATTTGCGAAGCTTTCATAAATTTTAAGAGCTTTCATAATTTGGTGAAAAAGTGGGACGCTATTATTAGTGAATTGTGTGAACTGTGAACTATTCATGCATCAATTAATTATCTATCGCATGCGCCCCACGTTTTTCGTTTTCTGTATGGGGCTAGAAGAAATTATTTTATACTTTTTAATCCATTTTAAAAACGTGTATTAAATATATATTTTCTGCTTTTTTGTCTTGTGTAACATTTTAAATATATGAGTCAGTCATGGTGCTGCAGGTCTTAGTTGTAGCATTCTGTCCATATCCTTCATTGTATCTTCATTTCACGGTGTCTTGCCAATCGAGTTGAGCAATCGAGCTCCTCCATTATTAATCCATCCAATGATATGACACGACTCAATGTGATATATGTCTGTCTTTTAGCAAATAGTGCAGATCCGAGGTATACAACAGCATGGTCCACTGTGCATTTTATGGACTGTGCAGGCCCAACACATTATTAGTGGGATCTGTGTTCGCTCGATTGGTCAATTACTTTTAATTCATGATACGTAAATTTAATTAACTAAGTTTTTGTATTTGACAGCAAAAAATTCTTTTTTATTATTTTAAAGGAGGAAAGCGCAGCACCGCTTAGCAGACTCTGTCGCTAGGCAGCGCTGCGCTTTGCTTGCAGCGTAATTCGGACCGCCACTGCTAGATGGCGCTGTTCATTGGTTATTAGTAATGACCGAACTTAAAACGTACTAAAAGTATACTGTATTGTATTGTTTGCAGATCCAAATTTGTTTCCAGAATTTCAGCGTGATCGGATACCGGGAAGTCAGTTTAAAAACAATTGCAAGATTTGTACCGAACAGACAAACAGACGTACAAGAAAGCAACCTAATAAAAACGCTGTAATAAAATACAATACGAGACTGAAATTTGGTTTATCATTTCGTTAACCTATAATTATATAGGTATGTTTATGAAAGCAATATTTACTGTTTCGCATGCGTACTGCGGTTAGTATAAAACGCCCAATACATTGCTCGCGAAGTCGATCGCAGTAGGGCGAGGACGAGAGTGTAGAGAGGCACTTCGATTTGCTCCGTACTAAATCGTCTCGCCTTGGGCGACTGCAGATCTGTGTCGGTTTTTAGAGCCAGAGTCAAAGGGCCCGAGGGGTGAATACGAAGCGACTCACTACACCACTTGGCTTCCTTCAGTCTTTCAGTGTCAGTTGAAAGAAAAGAAGTGTCAAAAATGTTGTATTTTTGCTTATGCAATTCTGAGCAAAATAGTAACATTTATTTTGCGAAATTAGGAACTAAGTATGTGAGAATTATTGTTCAATATAGCTCCAACTATAATTGTATGCATTTTTAATATTGATATCGTGTTAGATAGTTTATATTTTAATAATAAATAATAATTAAACATAAAAAACTACGATTTTATCAAGATGACTAAACTTTAACCATTGGCCTAAATGCTTCTCTATAGTTTTTTATGTGTCTAAACGTGCCTTTAAAAGAATTTTAAAGAATGTTGTGATTATCTATTGGTGCAAGGCACGCCACTACCTTTCCTGGACTAGGTTCCAAGCTTAAATGTTTATTATTGCACTTTGACTACGAGCAATGTACATTATCCGCGCGGGCTCTCGCTCGAGCTTGGAGCCGGTATAAAAAATTATCTTGTTTTATGTCGGTGAATTGAAAGCATTCGCTATCTCCTTTTCTCCATTTTTTTTTATGAAATGCAATCGCAGCTGCCACTTAGAGATCATTAAATTTTATCCATATTGCACAGCGTATGAACAACTGAGTTCCTCGCTGAGAACTTCAGACAATAGTGTAGTGAACGCTAGTATTATACTAGCTGGGTTGCCAGTCGTTCCCTCCTCCTCGCACACTAAGCCCCCACCGCCTCTCTGCGCGTCAAAATTTTGCTTCGAGATCGGATACAACTGTGGTTCTTGCTTAAGTGTGTTGAAGAGGGTAGTAAGGGTTAGTATTTGTAAATCAAACGAATACAGTATTTCCTCCCTTGTTTTAAAAGACATAACGTGTGCCGAGTTTCATCTAGGTCGCATAAAAACTCTGATTTTTTGCAAAAAAAAAAACATAGCAACAACTCCATTTCCATGTTTATATAGATGATCAAAAAATAACTTTGAATAAAGGTCATATTATTCACGGTAAGTTGTTATTACACTAAAAATAAAATTTTGGCCTATCGGTACACAGTGCATCAAAAGAAGTTGCTAAGCCGTAAATCAAGATCCATTGTGTACCAAACTTGTATTGCTTAATGTTATATTATGTTTTTTTTTCTTTTTGCATTATTTCCAATAAATCGTCTATTTTATATTACGCAGTAGGTATTCGTTTTCCACTTTTAATGTTAAATCTTCTGTTTTCTTAGTTTACAAATTAAAAAGTTGAAGATGTAATAATGTTATGTAATCTAATCTTTATAAAGTGACTACATATTGAATAGATACTTCATTTGAATAAGGCTAATACAAAATATTAAACAAAAACCAATAAAAAGTTAAATAAATATTTAATGTTTAAAAGAAAAATAAAACAGTAATAATGAATGTACATTTCAGAGTTATTCATCTCCATATCATTGTTGATTGTTGACCATATCACGCTACATGTGTACTATCAAAGTCTATCAAAAATAATGTAATAAAACAATACTATAAAAAATAGTTTAAGTTCATGGTAACTAATTATATATTAAACACAAAGAAATACCATACGTTCTAGATTATGTATAGAGAAACATCAATACAAGTAAGGACATGCTTAGTATTTAAGCATTATAGTATTTTAAACAAACATTCTTGCGGATAATACTTCATTATTATCGAAAAATAAATTAGAATATGTTCGAATACTAGCTACGCTTCAATGCAGCAATAATTCAGGTTTTAAATTTGCCTCTCAATCCATGTCTTTGAATTAAAGAATTCCACCCCCCCCCCCCCTGGTATCATCAATTACAATACAATAATTGAGAAAAATAAGCAACAGGCAAAAACTAAAGAAAAACAAAAATCTTACCTTGAAACATACGCAAAGTGAGAAAGGAAACGTCAACACCAGCAGCAGGATTGAACCAAAAGTGGCGAGTATCTCGATGCACCCCATCGGCTCTGGCTTCTCTGGCGTTCACGACAACAATAAGAGAGTTTATCAGGAAATAAGAACAGAAGAGAGACATACGTTAAAAGTGGGAACAGATAAATCTCAACATAAACAAACATGGCTTCCGACGCATGCGGTAATAAATGCTTTGGATTTAGACTCGGTCAGTAAACCTACACAAAAGGGTTATGACATCGTTTAGTAGACAATTTAATTGTTTCCTGTAGCCGCTAAACCAGTGATCGATTATGTGGTGGAACTTAAAGATTTTGATTTTTGAATCGTGAAGTGTCACCTTCGAAGTACAAGTTTCAAATAAAGATCTAAATTCGGGAATTCTAAATTCAGATTTTAAATAATAACATGATGTTTCAAATTCTAAAATTATGAAGTCTCGCTAGGAATTTTGAATTATAAATTGTCGCTACTCACGGATTTCAAAATAGCATTCAACTTCGCCGGAAGCGGTATCCTGGCAACCAAAATCCATCAAAAACACAACACTTTTCCACACATTTCTCTTACTAGAGCTTATTAGTCGCTCATGGTGCCGGTGCGATATGCCGAAGCGGACTCAGAGCTGGATTTCAACGGATCTATTGAGTGGTCTCTCGATAAAGCGGCGGAATAAGATTATATTTAGAATTTGTTAGTTGATTCATCCCTGCGCTGTTTATGTTTGCATACGTATTTCTAATATACACATTTTCATCAGCGTTTAATATTGTTTACTAACAGTTAATCAAGTGAGTTTGCAGCTAGTATTTTTCAGCAACATATTATATTAGTTAGTTATACCGCGCTTAAGTTTCCCAATATGACAACATATTGGATACTTGACAACATTTAGCTTTTCACGTTACGTTGTGTTGAACTCTCAGGGTAACGCCGCGCACATCAGGCGCTAATGGTTACATCGCATCGAGCGCCAACACCACATCGTTACGGAGTCAGTCAGCGAGTCAGTGATCAACGTAACTGTATATTACGATAATAGTCCACCCCAAAATTGAACGAAAACTAATAGCTGTCAATTTACTTCTCCCTGAAAAGAAACCTGTAATAATATTTTTTTTAAAATTGTGAACGTTTGTCAAGCCGAAAAAATTCTCACTGAAAAACTATGCCTACTTAATGAGAGCGATGAAGCCTTATGAAGAAAATATGCATTTTGGAAAGTTTCGAAGAAAAGGCTCAAAAGATGAAGGATCGTGAATAAAACAAGAAGAAAATACATAGGCTGTCAAATGGAACCAATGAGAGACATTGATTCCGGAAGAAAGATATCATGAAACCGCAGGCTGAAGTAGTTCGTAACAATAGGTTACGTAGCTTAGCTACAACCATAAATCCTCACTTTCCAAAACATGGCGATTTTTTTCAAGAGTTGCAAGGTGGCTAATGTAATCTACGGTATTGTGCGAATTAATATTAACACGTGTAATAATTGTTATAAACGTGTGTAATAATTGATATAAGTATTATTGATTATTTTAATAAGGATGGTTTCCTCAATTAACTACAATGACTTGTTGGAGGGTTTGGGCATGGATTTCATGAGATTCTTGCTTTTTCAGTGATTTTCAGTGATTTATGGGATCACAAGTCTTAACTGAATTACTGTCATGGAATGTCACTTAAATTGTCAATGGAATTTAAGTCCGAAGAATTTCCTTGCCATTAGAGCCATGTAAACTATTTGTTTTGGATATAATTATTAGAATCCCTAGTTTAAGCCACATGCCATAGTGTAAGGTAACAAAGAATTACATCAACATAACAAGGGGAGTGTGACTTGAATGGCAAGGAAACTCGCCGGACTTAAATCCCATTGACAATTTATGGGATATTTGTAAGTCCAGGGTCGGTCGGCTAATATAAATATGACAAATACAGTAATACAGGTAAGATTTACAGATACATACATTACTAAAAACTAAAAAAAAAATCATAGAGTCCATGCACAAAACCTCTCACAAGTCATTGAATCTTAATTGAGAACACCATCCTCATTAAAATAATCAATAATATGTCCAATTTAGTACAATGATAAGAATAAGAATAAGAATAAATTTATTTCTAAAATGAAATGCTTAAAAAGGGGATATAAAAGATCTGACATCATATAAAAAACGGCTTTCGCCGATTTAATCAATGTGATTTTTCTGTATTTTTCGCTTAATTGCAATTATATTAAGTATATTTTGTTTTGCAAAAGGATGGGCTTTACTTTTGAGATGGATATATGAAGGCTGCTCGTTCACCGGTGATAAAGGGAATCCCATTAAGGCTACACAGCACAGTTGAAAGTTGTGCACATCCATAAATAAACCATTTCATTTAAAAGTAAGCATTTCCCATACCAATCCGGGACATCCTTCGCTTCTATGTGAGTAGCTTTTATTATATTTATTTTATCATCCTCTAAACGAATTCTTACAAAAGATTTTACCTAAACCTAATAAAATATTGACAATATTATGTAATGTTATGCTATGTTGTTACCATTACCTTATCAAAACTCTCGTAAGTACCATATACGTTTAAGTATAACCATCTCAATCTAGAATCAAGACTTAATTGATTAATTTAATTAAAATTAGCATATCGAGCTGTTTTATTTTGATTTATCAACCTTAAAAAATATGTCCCAGGGTCCTGTTTCTTGATATACTATTAATTGTCGTAGAATTATATATGTAGGGAGGGAATCTGAAGAATAAGTAAGATATATTAAAACCAGGCATCTTTAATTAAGGTAGTTTTTAATATTTTAGTATACTTTTTTCTACAAAGTAGATCTATAAATGCTTACATTGTTTTCCTGGTAAAATTTCTATGTATTTTGTTGTAGAAATGTATACATTGTCCCATAAAATAAGTTTTTTTAATCGGAACTGTAGGCTAAAAACGGTTATATCTGTAATTTCTATTCCATTTCATTCTAATATTCAGTTCGTTTCCACCGGCCTCGCATTGGGAAAAGTAAATTGAATGGATTTCGGTTTTTTAGAATTAACACTAAATAGTTAATTGTGAACTAATTTTATCGTTAATATAAACAAGAAAAAAAGACCTAAAGTTGATCCCTGCGGAACACCGATTTTTAATAGCAATCCTGACGACTGTCCTATAATTATATTAATTTTGTGTATGCTATTTTCTAATCCTGAGCCTTGTCTCTTACTCAGTATTTTTAAAAAAGTTTTAGTACTTTTTAAAGTTTACAACAAAAGTATATTCTTTTCTAAATAGATTATATTCTTTTTTTTTAAATGTTGTGTTGTACATTTAACCTAAAATTTGTGTGTTTTTGATTTCCAGGAAATTTACACATAGTACATTGCTATTAGCAATCTGTGTGATAACTACTTTTTAGATATATCATCTTCATTGCACTTGCTAATCTATCTAATAAAAAATAAGAAAATGACGTTTGATTTCTTCAATGTCAAAAAATAACCAAAATTACCACGTTTAATATAAATACTACAATCTAAATTTTTGGGCTCAAACATACTCGTACCAAACGTGGTCCCAAAATACCTGGCCACTCTGGTTGGCCCTATCACGACTACTCCAGGCTAGGGTGGAACAATTAGTTCGTTCGTTTGTCCTCGAAGCTATGTAGGTGCGGTCATCTATCCATGGTCCATGCTGGCGGACGCGGCAACGACCCTCTTACGGAAAAAGATCCGCCCCGCGTCATAAAACGATTGACTGACGCAACTAGACCGACGCGGGTTAATGGCAAGACAAACAGTATTTCTTATGTGCGGACAGGGAGACAAAGCGGTCTGGCGGGATTTGTGGAAACGGATCTAACAATAGACTCTTTTTGATGTTTATGGTTTTCCGGCACTACATAAAACGGTTCCTCGCTGTAAATAATAGAAAAAACGCGATTTTCGTGATCGAAGATCTCGCGCCGACTGATGGAATGCGACAACAGACCGACCAGGCGGGGGAAACTATTCCCGTTAATCATTCCCAGAATTTTAGAGCTCGGAAAACATGTCGGTTGAATTAAATATATGCAGGGATAGTCGGTGCGAACGCTATTTTTTATTCAAATATGCGGAAGTGCGTCAAATGATAGTATAATAGAATTATTTTATTTTTTTCGGAAATCCTACGGCGTTACAGTCTAATGAATGGAATCAGTATAATATAATTTAACAAAGTATAAGACCATTGTATGGTATCTATCTATTAATATTGGAATAAAATCCCTAAATATCAAAATCCCAAAGACCAGTCCCGTATTATAGACCCCGGCTATTTCACAACGTATTTAAAAAAATGTTGTGTGGGGCTGTTTCTCAAGGTTTACTGAGCCTTGTATCACTGCGACTATTTCTGGTCTATTGTGATCGCCATCTACTATAGTTCCATGCTAAGCTTCGCGTAGTTTAAGAACCGCAATAAGCTCTTGGCGCTGGATTATTTTACCTCTTCAGCTTGGAGGTAGTATTTACCAAGGTGGGTGTTTCTTTTACTCATTAGTGGGCCATATTCACATACGAAGTGCTGGGAGAGTTTCGTTTGCAGTTTGGCAGAATCTGCACACTCTAGTGTCCCGGAGCTTAAGGTTAAACATGTGCATGTTCAGGCCACAATACTCCTTGAGCACTCTCACCAGCATGCGTAAATTGTTCCCATTTAGTGCTAAATCCTCGTGAGCAGTGCAGATTTTAGAATGTGCAGATTCTGCCAAATTGCAGATGAAACTCCCCAGCACTTCGTGTGTGAATGTGGCCCACTAATGCTTGGGTTCTAAGACCTTTTTCAGTGGATGAATAAATATTTCCTGATACCGAAATTGAAACCAAAGCACAATCCCTGGACTTTGCGAAGACAACGAGTTGAAAATAGAAATTTAAAACACACAACTGGCAACATTTTGGCGACAGATTGGTGGCGAGTATTCATTATTATCGGAAAAATCCTTGAAAATACTGATCTCATTCACCACAACTTACAGGTGTGACAGTGGATTTTTTTACCCAGTGACAATGAAAACAAAAGCAAGGAACCGATTGAACTTGGGGCATGCCTTACGATGCGCATTGGACGAAACTGCACCAAATATTAAACTAAGCAATATCAACCGTGACATTGACTACTTCTTGATTTAATAACAAATTGCTATAAAACATGTGTTTTCTTTGTTTCAATGATTACAATTAATTAAAAATATTATATAATTTTCGTAATTTAAAAAAAATATATAAGATGATTTGTTTTTTAGATTAAACTTTTTTCGGAGGTATTTGCTAATATCAAACTCAGTTTATGGGTAATAGCCTCAACAAGGTTGGGAACCGCTGCTTTAGAGAGATTCAAGCCTGGTGTGTTGTTCCAATGATTAAAGGATTTTTATAGCGTATCAACAATAATATTTATTTTTATTACTATTTATTATAGCAATGTACAGAGTTGGCAAAAAACCTAACACGAAACGTAGGGCAATATCTATACTTTAACATGGAATAAAATTTTACGTAAAAATAAACCCATCGCAAAATGTGTCACGCATGCTTGTATTTGAAAGTGATCACTTGTTTAAGGGCAAACATTTCAAACATAATAAAAAGGCCAAATGTCATACATTTTTAGAAGGAAAAGAAAAGAGTTAATAAGAGAGCAATAAAACACTTGGCGGGTGGAAATCCAAGGTTTTGTCAAACTTCAACCGATATGATTACATTCTGACTTCTCGTTATTTTTGTCTAAACAGGTGGATTAATAAGCGACATACTCGTATAATTTATTTTACTCGGCTCTGAATGGCCAATGACTTCACTTTTTGCTATTTTTACCGTTAATTCCATTTTAAGCAGTGACCAATTAAAAAACCGTAATAATCTGCCTTTTTGATAACACATTTTATCCCTAGGTTACGAACAGAAATTTTGTGGTTGTATTTTAACTGGCGACTAAGTGCGGTCGGTGTATTTGTTGTCTGTATATCTGTCGGTGTACCATTTTCATTCCATTGAAACTACTATTCCGCAGTATTATATTCTATAGGGCGTCAGATTCTAAAACAGAAACTGGGGCAGGGGGAAAACCCAAGAGTTTATCAAACTTCGGGCCTTATTATTATTTTCTTGTATGTATAATATATATGTAGTTTGTTTTTTTAGAGGTGTACAATTTAGACTCTTACAAGTATAAATTGAAATAAAACACATAAAAATAATGTAAATAGC
>JAOPUG010000333.1:13703546-13721574 GCA_027564375.1 Micropterix facetella | reverse complement strand
TTTTATTGAATCACTGTATTTTTTCAGAAATAAATTTAATTTTGAATTACTATACAAGTACGCTCTTGGAATCTTCTGCATTCAGTCTTTTACTAAAGATTTCACTTTTTAATCATTCTAAAGACAGGAGCCATTCAGTAGGAATCAGCTACCGTCATAATAACACAATAAGCTTGAAGTCATAATAACACAATCGCCATAATAACACAATAAGTACTACTCGAAGTTATTTTTATATTCCAAGAAGAATGAATGGAGCATTCACCAAATATACACCTCCAATATGACCTCATATATCTTACCTATTCGATAAGCCAATGCATCAACTTGAATTTCACTGGACACTTTTCTTCTCTCGCATGAATCACACATATTTGTATACACCTCAAAGCGGAATTACACAACTTTTTTTGTGCTTATCATTTTCTCTTAATATCTCCGAAGCAATGGAGCGTTTCAATAATAAATTAGCAGGCCAATGCAATGACGCTCGTCTGTATCTTCGTTATCACGTTAGGATGCTAAACGCGGACGTTTTATTATGCAAGACTCAAAAGATAGTTTCGCTTTAGATTGCTCGTATGGAGAAATTCTGTTTGTATTTACAACAATATATCATTTTATTTAGTTTTTGTTTTGTATTTAATATAATTTATTTTTTATTTTGAATGTGTTCAAACTACCTAGCAACTCTCTAATGGACGTGCTATGGTTGACTGTAAGAGATAGCCTTAGTATGCTAAACCCGTCATTGTTCAAGGTACTTGTTTAATAATGAGTTTATTATTATTATTTTAATTTAGTTTAGTTGTTGTTTAGAGTTACGCAATATTCATCCTTAATAACAGTCTAGTAGGTATTAGAATAGAATAAAATCGTTTAAAACTCAAATTGTGGTATTAAATGAAGTTCATATTGTAAACTAGCTACTCATAATTTCCTGTATATTATGCAGATTAGCAAGTCATGTTTTTTAAAACTATTAACAAGGTATTTACCTAATGTCAAATTATAATTTCCTTTTTTTAAGAAGTCCTTTTTATTTTCTTAGGATAAAATAATTATTGGTGGACGTGTAATTAAAGATTTTAACATAAATTTAAATCTAGGATTGTCAAAAAAAATATAGTCATCGCTAGCAGTAATATTTTTAGTTAGATAGACGAAAGTTTATAGTTACATTTTAGCTACAGTCTATAGGTTCATACATACGCAAATAGTATTGCCATCTTTTACATTTAACTATATTGCCTTCAATAATTCAATTTATATAAGGATCGCGCTAGATTCTACGAAAGTTCAAATTCAAGACTTCTCTAAATACTTTTATAAGGAATAGTTCGTATATAGGTATACAATATTAAATTATTTAATTTTCGTAAGATTATAAGAATAAAATGGATATTACCTACAATCAAAACAAGGGACTCAGTGATCATTGATAAAAAATCTGCTTTCCTGGAAATAAAAGAAAATACTTAAACAATATTATATTTTAATATTGAAAACCAACATAATTTCAAGCCTCACTTACACGCATAAACATTTCCGATTCTAGGTCGCCAGAGAGCAGACTTACTTCGTTACATAATCCACTCTCGTTACAGTTTCGCTTTTGCACGAAAGCGGAGGTTATTTTAAGAAATTAGCATGCATTCCACTTCGCACGTCTTACACATAATAAGGACATGTGTATTGTGTACAGTGGAGTAAGTTACCACATCTTCATAACTGCATTCAATTTTCATCTAGCTAGCTAGTCGCAGAGGTGCCTACTACATGGAGTTTGAGGGTGCTTGAGCCTCTCTAACATAGCAACAATAAGTGGGACAGAACCACCCCCCCCCCACGATATTTTTATGATCGATCGCATCTTCAAAAATGGAATGACCCGATCTTTCAAACATCACCTTTTCAGACAAAAAGACGCATTTATTCAGGGCAGCCTACAAAGCTACAATAGGTGTTATTGGTGGAAAAGGAGTCTGTATATCTGTCGTATACAGTAGCGGTAACAATCTCTTAAAAGCAACGGAATTATTTGTAGACGATCTGGATATTAAGAGACTTTTGCTATACCTGTCAGTGCTTGGGGTTATTGATAGACAAAGAAATAAGCAATTTGTTGTTGCTATTCTATAATGCAAAATATTATAATTGTTTTTTCCCCAAAGATATTCTTAGATTTCTAGATTATTACGTAAAATGGCTGTAATCCTCTTACAGCAATTGCGCGTAGGATGTTGTGAGTCCAGTGCAAGGAAGTAATAGATAATCGCTGTTTTAAGACTTCCAGTATGGCGGAAGATAGAACAAACTTGTTCTGCACTTGACGGAAAAGCGTCTGTTCCGATCGCCACGACTCTATATCCGTATCGAGCACGATTGGATAACGTTTTATTGCTATTGCAAAGCTGTAAAATGCATACAACAATTTTCTTACTTAGAATGTAGATAGTTAAAGTATTGTAATCTTTAATGATTAGAGTATTTACGAATCATGATGTCCGTTGTATCTTAGTACCCTGCTATTCACTGAAGGATTGCGGCTTCTAAGTGCTCCACTACTCACAGTATTATGCAGACATGGCCCCCAGCGACTACTTCCTCTTTTGACACCTGAAGAAAGAGCTTAAATGTGGGCAATTATCGTAATATGAAAGATGTGATTTGAGCATATTTGACAATATTTTCTTTATTTCTCTGATAATGTTTCGTCCTCCTCATTGTAGACTACACATTATGGAAATTTCTGGTAGAATCAGCGTGGAACACGCAGTTATCGATGATACATTTTAGAGAAGTCAATTAAGAGTTGAGCTAAAGCGCTGTTTTCCAAGTCATTGTTCGTAATATTAATGTAATATTATGTTCGAATTATTCTTATGTTATGCTTCAAAATGTTAATTTTTTTTTCAGGCTTATCCTAAATACAGTTTCAAATATGGTGTAAATGACTTCCATAGTGGAGATATCAAGACCCACCACGAAACTAGGGACGGAGATGTCGTTAAAGGTATTTAAAACTTATCACACAATAATTACATAATTTTTCCATCTTTTTTAATATACCTCCACATTTCCTATATCATTTTATATTTTCTGGTATTATAGAGCATCCTTATGCACACTTCACGACGTCGTAACCTCAAATGGGGTCGGATTTGTGATAAAAGGGTTGCTAAAACAGAATTAGGTCTAAGCAACATCTGAGACAGGCTACCGTAGTTATTAATTCGTCGTTACTTCGGACTCCAATCTCGAATGAAATACTGTCTACTCTTCCGGAAGATGAAGAAAACTATCTACAAGATCTCAGATAGACCAGTGTTAATTTATGCTTCAGGAACCATGGACTCTCACCAAAGCTGATGAAATGCACTAGATATTTTTGAATATGAAATACTCCGCAGGATCTTAGGGTGCAGTACAGGACGATGGAATATGGAGAAGACGAACAAACGAAGAACTTTATAATATTTATAACGATACATGTTGTGAGATTCTATCCAGATCCATTCCAGAAGACTCATATAGCTAGAGTAAAGGATAGACAATGAACAGCCGTTGAAACGCATACTTTGTGGAAAACCTGAAGGGTATCGAGGTCGGACGACCAGACCTGCGATGCTTTGATTCCGTGATTACAGACCTAAATGCACATGGAGTAGACAACTGAAAAATCAAAGCCATAAAATGGAAGAAGATTCTTGATGGAGCAAAGACATACCATGAGTTGTAACGCTAATGATGATGATGATGAATTGTAAAGTGTGTTTATAAAGATATATATTGAACAACATCCATAATGTGTTATTTGACTCCTATGATTGTTCTCCGAATATCATGAGAAAAAGTGAAAATCGTGGTTAAAATTATCGACAACACTCAGGACATTTGCATGAGCTATTGTTACTGTAGGACACGGCCTTATGTATCAGATTAAATAATTCGATTCCATCACCAGCATTAGCCCAGCAGAATGACACCACGTATTGGACAGCAAATACACTTGAATCCCATGACAGCGATAGAAATGATTGAAATATAACCTTCTGCCTCAGGACGTTGGAATAAACAAAAATAAGCAAAACATTCATTTGCATCATCAGTCCAGTAATTTCCATCTGCATCCGCTATGATTTACTTACCCACGCCAGTGGGTATGACACTCGATTGCCTATTCTTCGATGCAGATTAGGGAAGAGATGCTAATTTAAAATGTGTGTAAGAGCTGTCATTAATTTTCCGCCTCTTGACTGAACTGGACTAAAGGGTGAGCCAGGAAACATTGAGCCTCATAAATGGCATTTGGAAACATCATGAACCTTGGATCAATAACAGCTCACCTAGAGACTATTTTCAAGAGATGCAGGGATGTGAATGATAATGATATTGCATCTGAAATATTGCAAAAAAGACCGAAAGGAGAGTAAAGACTGACTTAAAACAAGATCTAATAATTATATTGTATACAATTCTATTACTTATAGCAAATTCATTTTTGTGCAAAGGTATTCCAATATCATACAAGCAGCGCAACGTCTCTTTTAAATAATGGCCCCGACATTTAATGTGCCCACCTGATTTCTAAACCCAGGGAACGCATATGGCAAAGATCAAAGCTGGTCACAGGAGACTGGAGTCATGAAAATTGGGAAAGGTTTTAAGCTATCTGTAGGTTCAACAGCTCACAGTCTCCATTTCCCTCAACAGCTCAGTATTGTAGTGACCGTTTCATTCTTTGGTGGTTATATGGTCTTTACATTTCATATATCATACGATAAAAATTGAAATTTTAAATATTATCTAAAGTTTCAGAGTAATTTCAAATCCTTTCGTTCATCGACACTAATGGTCGTGCGATACGTTTAATTTAATAGGCAAGTTGCTGACATAATAAAAAGACATTACATTTTATAGCTCTACGTTTTGATGCAAGACAGGTGGCGTTGATCGTAATTGACGAATGAGTAACGTGTCAAGCAGTAATAGCGATATTTCGCAATGAACAAGGGATACAGTATTATAAAGTTAATTATTTCGCACACTCAATAGCTCTGAGTCGCGTAAGTATTACACAAGAAACCATAGATAACTTCTTAAGCGCAGCTTTGAGAATTACCTAATTAATGAACATTGGGATAATCGTTGCCCTACTCAAAAAAAATTATATTCAATTCACTACTTACTTCATTTAGAGAAGTCAAATATCCACCATAATATCATACCAGATTATCTTTATCGAGAAAACATTGTTATTCTCATTTTTCCGCAATCATCTGGTTGGCCAAGACCCATTAATCTGCAATTTTGTCATTGGTTTCGAGGATTGGAGACCGAGGGTTGAATAGTCATTAGAATGAGACAGACAAGAGTCGACTTAAAATACTTCACATTCATCATAACGAGGTAGTCCTAGTGGACTAAATTACTATCATCCAGAAACACGTCATGTCTATCAACGAATTTGCACATCGTCATATTTGGAAGGTGAGGCTATGGTGTGACGTTTAGAGGAGTCGGGTATGTCGAAATCTTCCTTCCTTTTTTTCCCCCATAAAATTCACCTAATCGAAGGAAATCCACATTTACTTACGAATGATATTCAGATATCCGCAGTTATGAAGCAATGGGTAAATGATCACCCTACTTAAAGAATAACGCATAAAATGTATCATCGTGTTAGGGCCGTTTCAGAGTTCGCCGGTTGGCCGATTGCATGCCCATATTGCGCATATCGCAGAGCGTCTGCACACAGGGAGCGTTAAGTCGCGACTTAGTATCGCAGGCTGTCTCCAAAAACTTCCCATGCATCTCCTTCACTCTGCCAGCGATAACCATGATGCGTTACCATGATGAAAAACATTATCATCCCCTTTATTATTCCCATCCCCCTCATACAAACTGGAACGCGACATGCTCACGCAACCGGCCGACCAGCTAACTTTGAAACGGGCCGTAATGCATGGAAGTGAAACACGTGGATTTAGCAATAATATAATATAGTCTTCTTCCTTACATGTTGTTGCATGATGATACTTTTATTTATAGATTTTTAAGATTATTGGAACGAAGTTATTGTAATTTGTCTATTTCATTTTTAGTTTCTTTTAAATTTAAATGAAATATTTCAGTCGCTTTGCCATCAGCAGCGTTTTTAGTATATTTGAGGTTGTTTTTGGTTGCTTTTCTTTCAGCGACAAAACTTTTATATATATTTTTTGCCATTTATTCCTGAAAGCTCCTAGGGATGGATAGTTTTATTTTATCTGGGTTTTCGTCGACCCCGGGGTAGATCGTCTCAACAACATTGTCGATATCATGTAGTTGTGCTTATATGCCTTCTCAGTCAAGCAACTCCCAAATCTTTATACAATTATGCTATTAACAATAACTTTATGAAGTAACTAGCAAATGAGCGCTGACACATGAATAGATGCTGGATGTATTACGCTGGCTACTCGGATTCGTGTTCCATAACCTGAAGTGATTCAGAGATTTACTATATGAAACGATATTGAGGGGCAGGCTGGAGGCCAATACCGCCGTTTAAAACCTCCACGAGAAGCTATATATAAATTAATTCTAGAGAAAATACAAAACCGTTTCCTATGGTTCTTGTACTTCAAGCAATACGGATTCTATCCGCTCTTGTTTCCGAGTAATTTTGTTTGGGGTATGGTCGAGTAAAACTTTCTTTATCGGCGACAGGAACTGCACACGAAGAGTGGATAGTCCATATATACCGGCACAAATTGGTGTCACGTTTGTTGGCGAAGCCGTTCTCTCGCAATAATGTAGTATGGATGCCACCAGTGGCACCACCAGTGGTGAGAACCGTTCGGCGCCTAAACGCACTGCTATCAACGGCATCCAATCTACCTGCATCTCAGTCAACTGTCAGAGATTTGAAACTTCGCCTAGAAGTTTATCTAGGTGCAAGTTTTGTGAATATTAATAAGTTTTATAATAATAGGTACCATAGTAAATTTTTGTTATTATATTGTAACATTACATATTTAGTACGTATGTATGTCTGTAAATAGTTGCTTGTCTCAAAACAAAGACTTAGACTATTTTGTCCGTGAAGTTATTTTTGGAAAAAATAAAATGAAAAAGAAATGAAATATTCAATATCTTAAAGTAAGAGGAAAATGAGTGCTAAGACATATAGACATGTTTGGTAATGAAATAGAGGTAACTTTGCATTAGACCTATATTTTCTGCAACAAAATAGCTAATAACGCCACTTGTACTTGTCACAACCCTTCGTAAACTCATCGTATATTTTATAAACGGTCTTCTACTGATTCTTCATAAATTTCTTTTTGGAACATTTATTTCCAACTGTAACATTTTTATGTGAACCTCAAATAATACACTTTACTTCTAGATGATGTACTTAAACGTAATAAAAAATATACATATTTTCTTATTCCAGGCCAGTATTCTGTCGTCGAACCAGACGGTTCCATCAGAACAGTAGACTACACAGCAGACAAGCACAACGGTTTCAATGCCGTCGTCCATAAAACCGCTCCTATTTCGCCCCATGAAGAACATCATCTCGGCCATTACTAGAGTTTAGAAAAATATAATTTAGAAAACACCGATTTTTAAGTCTGATTCGTAAAAAATAAACAAAAAAAAAGCACTCTAACTAAACGCAATTTATTTATAGTTCTAACGAATCTGAAAATATGATCTCTGTTTTTAAGTATTTAAAACTGAAGCGAGGACAGCAAAAGTTAAAATCTAAAAAACCTTGTACATAAAACAAGCATTTCATTTTTGTAACCTCACGAGTTTACGTACCTGTGTATTGTATCGCGATGTTCTAAATATTGCTATTTGTTGACATTTAATGTGTGCAATAAATTTTAACCCTTGCCAAAGACGACTAAAAATGATGTGAAATTTTGATCGTATATTTGTAGCTTGTTATTTTCTTTTCTCGCATTTCTAGTTATTAGGTTGCTTATTTTTAAATACTCACTTAAGTTTATATTTATCTCGCAAATTTTGTATTAAAAAAAGTGGAAAATTAATTGTTTTTTTTTTGTCATTCGTCACGTCTATTTACTTAAAATGCGACTATTCAGAAATCTCTACAGACCTACGGATAAACTGATTGCGGGATATATGGCCAGAAATCACATGAATTCGCAAATTTTTTTTTAAAAAACACTAATACTCGTATTGCAATAATAAAAATCCAAATCTTTTCCCCTCAGGCCGAATATTCAAGAATTTTGACATATTTATTGGCATGATCAAGTAAACTATAGCCTCTTATATTCATAGCCTTTTAAGCCACTACTCGATTCTATTCTTAGCGGCTTCTATTCTTAGCGATTCTATTCTATACGACTATTCTTAGTGGCTTAAGCGTTATCAGCCATATCAGTCAAACAAATTATTGTGTCCACACTGTTATCACCAATACTTGAATACGATGATATTTGTTATACAGATAATAATGAGTTTATTCTGAATAAGCTGGAGTGCCTGTAAAAATATCTGTCTGAGGTATGCCTTTAACCTGCAAAAGATTGAACACGTTAGCTATTTCCGTGAGCAATTTCGCTGGCTTTCTATTCGCGATCGAAGAAATTTAAATATATTGGCGCTGCTCTACAACATCGTTAATAACCACACTTCGCCCTCTTATCTCAAGGAGAAATTCCACCTTTTGGGAGGCCACGGTCTTCCACTTCAATCAAGTCGAAATAATACAATCGCCTTTCCATTACATCACTCCTCTGTTTACACATATCTTTTTACGGTCCATTCTGCTCGTTTATGGAATGAGCTCCCATACTCTGCCAAGCACACACCTTCGTTGCTCACTTTCAAAAAGGTGCTAAAGAAACATTTGCTTTCACATTGACTAACCAAATACCCCACCTAATCCTCTCCTATATCCTTCTCTGGGCAAAACGTTATATACTTGATACTTTTTATTCATGTCAATACTGTTAACAGTCGGAAATTTCTTTTTTTAATGTTTGCAAGGTTGGCACCGCGTTGCCTGCTTAGCGACCTCCGCCGCTAAACAGCGCTGCGCTTTGCTTGCAGCATAGTTCGGACCGCCACTGCTAGATGGCGCTGTTTATTTAATATTAATGTATTAATAATCGGAATTAATCGAATTAAAAGTATACTGTACTGTATTGTTTCCAGAAACAAAGGTGTGTACAAAACTTTAGCATGATCGGATATCGGGAAGTCAGATTAAAATCGATTACAAACTTTGTACCGAACAGACAAACAGACACCGGACAAACAGACAAAGAGACAAGCAGACAAATAAGAAATTTAGCTAATAAAAAACGTGGTAAAATAGTGAAGTTGGAAGGGTGCAAACATCAGGGAAAGGATACAAGGATACAAAGTCGTGGGCATTTAGATGGATGTATGGTTGTCTTAAGGTTCTTCTCAAAAGACGGTGCGATCCCGATGACGTTGTACAGGTGGCTCAAAGTCACAACACCATTTGAAATTCAAATAATTTTCTACAACTAAATTTTAAAAAAAATCTAATTTCTGATTATTAAAGCGTCATCCTTGGAAATTAATTATGGAGAAATTCACGACTCAGCAACGTTTTATAATAATCAAGTTCTTTATAGAAAACAAACGATAAATTGAGCTAACACAAAAAGCCTACAATCGTCATTTTGGGGTCAGACAACCACCAAACTATACTTTGTTTATTCCGGAGGTTTCAAATTCAGGGGTCTGTGAGTGATCGCACGGACCACGTGTAACAAGGAAGGGTTGTTGGACCTTACTTCTTTGAAGATGAGGCAGAAAACGCGCTAACCATCACTGGCGAAAGGTATCGAGAAATGCTGGAGAATTTCGTACGTCATGCAGTCTTGGACACAACAGAGGTATAATAAGAGCAAGGTTCATACAGCTCTTCATAATGTCCATACAGCTCGCCTGACAACTGAACTCTTAAGGCAAATTTTTGGGGGAAGGATAATTTCGCGAAATTCTGAAATTACTTGGCTGTCATGCTCACCTGACAACTGCTCCAGGCTTCTTTCTGTGGGGGTATTTGAAAGATAGAGTATACCGTAAAAATCCTATAACCATTCACCAATTGAAGGTCAACATGTGTGAAGATATTGAAGGAATAAGCCAAGAAACATAACAACAGGTGATGAATCACGCCTTGGAAAGAGCGCGTCAGTGTGAAGAGCAAAATGGTGGTTATATAAAGGATGTAGTTTTCAGAACGAAAAAAAATATATTTCCAAGAAGTGTGTTTTCTCTTTGTGAAAGAATACATGTGAATTATTAAAAAATAAAAAAAGGTATTCCATTTTAAATTGGTGTTGTGACGTTTGGGCTAACTGGTATAAGTGGTAATGTCGTGCTGTGACGCAGTGAGCAAATGGTGTACGTCCAGATAAGCAGCAGAGATGGCGGTAACATGGTGAGTTCCGCCTGCTTGTCCCGCCGTTTAATTGGATTTCGCTCTCCAGCCTATTTTCCTAGCACGTTAGAAATAGGTTTTGAAGTAGTAATTGGGTAAAGAGAAATAATAAGAAATAAGCATTAGAATCTAACAGAAAAATAGGGAGCAAGAAAGTATAAATTCAAATTTTGGAGGAAGAATTATAACAATGATTGCAAAGGAAATAATTTATAATAAATTGAATGTACTTTTTCATTTAATTAATTTGAGCCAAGATTTTGACTTTCCACCAGTGGGGCCAGAAGACGAAATGAAAGAGGTAGAATGAAAGGGGTAGGGGGAGTGGCAATTTTATAAGGTGTGTCAGTTGATGAAATATAGTAGTGTAGGTACCGATATTACAAGGTGAGTTAACAAACATGTCAAATTGACATGTTTGTTGGGTATTTAAATGTTTTATTATCTTTCCATCGATGAATAAAACAGATCGGCTAAACTCTTAAATATATGCTGCACTGACCACATATAATAAATTATGTCCACGATATTCATTTAAATAATCTATTTGTTAAATATATCTATATGTAATCTATAAATATATGTATAATATATACTTAACATCACAATGACTATATCTTACCTCTATATACATAAATACATAATATACTATTAATATTATGATACAAATAATATTAGAAAAGAAAGAAAGTAAGAATAAATATTACTATAATAGTAATAACTATTTTTATAACTAAATGCAAAAAAGTACCACTCCAATTTAGTCATCTTTGTTTAAAAAAACTGTCCAAATAGATTTTACGTATTTTACATTTCGCCGATTATATTGCGTCATTTTCTTATGAATGGCCGCAGCCGCTATTATATCCGTGATAGTGTGAATTATGTGGCGCAGATTCATTAAAAAACAAATGAAATTAGACAGGTTGTCTTGGATTTTTAATTGTATGTAGATTAATCATTTTTTTTGTAGAAAAGATCTAGATTTAATTCAAATGTAGTAAATGGTACAGGCTATTGAAATAATTGAGGAAAGGGATTTGAATAAAAAAGGAGTTATAAAGACATTATGATAATGTGTGAAATAATGATAATGTTTGCGTTTCATTATGATAACGTGTGAAAATATCGTATGGTAGTACTGGTACAACGTATATGTATTTCTATAATTTTCCTTGCTTCTATGAGCAAACGACAGATTTTTCCATGATGTTTGCTGAAGGAAGATTGAGAATTTGGAGGTTTTGAATAAGTGGAAATAATAAAACTGATAGGGTTTGGCCGACAATCAATCTAACTACCTTTTTTTGAAAAACATATATTCTGTCGCTGTCAGCAGCATTTCGTCAGAAACGCGCTCCATAGACCATAATTCTGTGAAAATAGGCATAATACATAAGTTTGGCAGTTTGACTAATTTTAAGTATAGAAAGAAATGCACAGTTAGGTTTTTTGCAAGCACTTATATGCGCGGAGTCGATTGAATATTCTGGTATCTAAGGCTTTAGTGTCTAAATTAACACTATATTTATGAAATTTCGTATTTTTACAGAAGTGTTCTGTATTTTTACCCGCTTGTAGGGTATAATAAAATCGTTGCTTTGGCTAACATTAAGCAGTAAATTATTGGTTTCAAACAACGCAGATTTTTTTAAAAGTAGCGTTAATTACAGATGTACTTTTTTATAGTCATGACGATCAACCCCAAAAACTATGGAGATATCATTAGCAAATATAATTGTTACGGCATTACGACAAAGAAACGTAAAGGAGGGTCATGTATGTAAACGAGGTAGATAAAAGAGCGCAAGATGGAACCTTGGTGAATACCGAATTTACCTCGTGCATTATTTGATAACGTCCCATCAGATATTTTTAGAAAAACTACCAGGCACTTATTCCTTAATCTAGACAGGCCACTATTTTCTCAGTTAAGAAGGTAATGGCGTCTTGAGTGAATCTATCAGACAGAAAGCCATACTGTGTGGGGGATGGTACGTAGTGTTTGTGAACGCCATTAATGTGTATTTTAAGGCAACCTGTGTTGCTTTAGGAAAAGTATTTAGTAACTTAATAGACTGTTCTCCTCTGTTAAAAATAGTAGTCAATTTAACTTTTGTAAGAGTCTGAGGAACACTTCACCTTATCATCAACAACAAAAATAACACTAAAACTTAAAAATATTAATCGTAGACAACACCGTAAGCTGGAGGAGTCATCTGTTACAGTGGCCTTGTCACCAAAGAGGCTCTCATCAGCCTTCAGCTTCTTAAACTTTACTATATTGATTTCCAGAAAGTTTTCGATTGTGTGCAACATGAGAAGGAGTTGAATGTCCTCCAGATGACAGGAATGATGAAAAGGACCAATGCTTTATTGCAAATCTATATTGGCAATGTCTCATTTAGAAAATTATATCTTCCAGCTGTGTTCGAGTTTGATTCAGCATCCCGACGAGGAATTCCTCGAAAATGCCAATATATCTGGTCGAACAATGCTGGGGTCAGTGTCGATTGAAATGGTCTTAGGTCTACAATAAATAATTGCTCCCTTGCAGGTAAAATATTTATCAAAGAATTAGCCACTAGCATATGATTCAACTCAATCATATGAGCAACAGCAACGCTACGGTTTCCTGGATCTCGTCTTTTTAAATGGTGGGCTGGCTGAAGCTTCGACGCAAATTATCCCGTATTTCACCTGATCTATTGAATATAGCGCACAAAACGTCAATATAGACATTTTTTTTAAATGGAAATCAAGCAAAGGGTGAGATAAGGGTATATTCAGTATCTCATTCTTTTTAAAATCTGCCCTGAATACATTTTCAACACTGCTCTCGAAAACGTTGAAGCTAGCATTGAAATTAACGACGATACTGTTCTGATTGATAATAGGGAGGTGAATGTTTCGATAAAATCGTCATAATTTATATTCGTTGCTTTTTATGTTTCTATTGAGAGTATAGAGATAGGTTAGTAAGTCGATCTGGCTCATAGACGATCTCAAGTAGTTTTTAATTAGTTTTAGTGAAGAAAAACTTCTTTCGCAAGATTGAAGATATTGCGGTATTTTACTCCTCTAGTTTACTGATCGAAATACCTTGCACAGCCGGCACATCTGCGAAAACGGCACTCGAATTCAGCAGGGAAAAGTCGAGATAATGACTAAAATAATAATCAAATTGCTTTTGTAAACTCTAAAAAAAATCATACCTATTTTAACAACACGCAGCGCGGCTCGCTTCCTTTATATTTTTCCTATTGTGTTATTTATTCTACGGCAGCCCAGTTTGTAGTGAAGTTTACGAAAATAACGAAGACAGGAGTATGGCTGTGTGATCAGTGGAGTGCGAGAGGAAGCACGCATACCTGCGAGTCAAGAGTCCTAAGCACAACCGACATCGCCCACGCCGAATGTTTATTTTGTTTTATAGGCTTGTAAGGTGCGTTATTGAATATACTGCATGTTTTAACCTATACATGCCCGCTAAAATTAGGGATTCTATGTGATACAAGGGCGTGGATACTTCTAACGCGAAGATCGTTTACATAGACAAAAATACGCTTTTTTGAAATGAAGATTACAATATTCAGATGGTACAGTCACAGTAGATATATATGTAGTCCATTGGCACTTAGGGCAGACTGCTATCTCCACCCTCCCCCCCTCATCTCTTCGCCACTGAACCTAAGTAATTTGTAGTACATACGCCTACGTATTGAGATACGCGAAAAGTAAACAATATATTTTCATAATTTATATTGTATTTTTCAAAAATTTTTCCATTATTCTCTATGCAAATTTCTATTTTTTAAAAACATTTATATAATTTTCATATTAGAAACATAGGATATAGATACTTCCCATTTTTAAATTTCTAGCATATCAAAATGTATATAGTGACCGTATGTAGTGACCAAAATGTATATTAGACAGACGTGGTGATTGTCATATGACCAAAATATATATCGGGGGCCTCAAGTGAAAGGCCGTATTCCACAAAATTTGCAAAATCGACTTCTTGGGGGAAAATCGCCATATTTTAATCATTCTACAACATACGGAAAGGGGTATAATTATATCGTTTAATAAATTTTATGTACATATACATTGTATCTATAAAAAGGAGTAAAATACCATTTTCCGTATTCGGTATTACTTCCGTACAGGGTTGGAAAGTTTCTCCCGTAAAATTGTATTTTTATAGAAATGACCTGTCAGCTTGAGGTTCTCGATATTATAATGTCTGAAAATAAGATTTTATATTTCTGCGGACGTTAGTTAATGAGGACTGGGTCAACATAACGAAGATCAGATGACATTTAGAAAAACGAGCAGCATACCGACTAATGCAAAAACACAGGAATTACGGCCCCTAATCACAATCTTCGAGCAAGAATGCTGCGACGATACGTGTTTTCTGTTCTCCAAGATAGCAGTATTCGAGATGTGGCTCTATCGCTGAATGTTGCGCATTAGCTGGACGCAGAAAGTCGCAATGAAAACATTCTATGACGTGTGAGATAGGAGATCGAAATTGTGAATCTTTTAAATAGGAACATTTTATGTTTTTAAGCATGTATTTGGTCCTCCAAAGCAAACCCAAGCAAAAAAAGACACTTAAAGAATCAAATGAAAATGACTATGAAAGGCAAATTTCAGCACACTGTCATGCGGAACGAATAGTAATTAGAAAATATTTAAGAAAGAGAGAAGGAAAATCTGTAGGTAAGAGAGGCCCATGGAGACGATGCCACCCTTGGCTGAAAAACTTTCGACAGCGGTACGGAATGATATAAGAAGAATTATTCAGTGCTGGAGTTTGCAAAGTAAGCATTACTCCCATTATAGCCAAATTTCCAAATATATACATAATTCTGGCTTACCATTATGCTATTCTTTCGTCACTCAATAGCCATACAGGAAAACATTCCAATATCGACCATTCGCATACATTAACCGCGTAGTTTTATGTTTGAAGCTTTCAGCAAAAAAAGTCATTATTAAACGTCCTTGAAGCCTCTTTGAAAATAGGTTACATATAAGACGGAATTTGAATCAGTTACCGACATTTTAACTTGTGAAATTTAACACTAGGGTCGCGAGATTTTATAAAATATAATATTGATAAAATGTTGAAATTTATTTTGGGATTTCTTTCGGTATGTTATGTAGTTTATGCAAAGCCACAGCCACCAGGGGTTTATCCACAAAGATTAGTAAATCCAGATTTGGTGAGTATTACTCAATAAGAATATTATTAAGTGTTATTACTACAGTAGTTCCTAATCTTTGAATAACTGTATTTTGAGCCAATTTTCGCTAAAGATTTCAATAGAGAGAGAATTTGATTCTAATAACGCTAATTTGCAGTCATAAGTAAAAAAGGCGCCACGGATATATTTGCAAAAGTCAGCAAGAAAATTGCAAGAAAGGTGCATTTATCTATATTTTAGTATATTTGTACAAACATTATTTCCAGAGATATACTAAGAAAGAATGGCGTAAATGACAATGGTTACAATAGGATTACTAAATTTAAAAGACACATTTTAAGTTTGCTAAGATGACACGATTTAATTACTTAATTTGGTATCTTATTCAAAGAGATATGTGGGACAATCTTTCTTTTAATGGGTGATACTCTAGATCAAACTGAACCAGAAAATAATAAATATTGTGAAATAATCTCAAATTAAAATAAGTTTTAGATGATTTTCAACTTATCTTTTCGAGTACAATAATCAGCTCTTAAAAATTTACAAAATCGAAAAAGATTTTTTTAATATCCAAAAAGAGAAAAATAAGAAATACTTATATACATTTTCTTGTGAAGTTTGAGTACAGAATCGCCTTTTTAAAGCCACGGCTGTCCCAAACACAACGCATATCACATATTTTTGTAAATGAAGAATTGTAAATTGCAAATACTTCAAATCTGCTTCAGGAAAAATATTTTTCATTGTAGTTGATACTAAGTACGCTGAAAGTCACTTACGCCATTCCAACTTAGTATTCGATTTTTGAAGGGGTGGTTTGGCGGTATGCCCATGGGATTTTTTTATCTGTTGGGCCTGGGGCACATAAAATACTACGCTGAAAAGGCAAAATTGGCCGGTTACGTCACTTTAATGAATTATCTATTTTTTCGTACTAAATTGAAACAGAAAACCAAAATTAAATAATTTTGATGACATGTCACACATATATAAGAAAAGTTACTTTTTCTAAAATGTTACTTTTTCTAAAATTTTCTTTACTTTTTGAAAAATATTTTTTTAAAATGTCACTGTTGCAAGCCTAAGTTAAGTACTACTAGTTTTTGTTAAATGCGCACTTTTTTGTTACGATGCGATGTAAGAATAATGCTCTTCTTTCATTTCTATGAATTTCCACACCTTGTTTGTTTTTCCAACTTAAAAAGAAAATATATATAAAAAAAGAAAAATTAACCAAAACAAAACATTTTTTTTAAACAGGAGGATTCACAATATGCTTTCAACTACGGAGTTGTGGATCACTCAACGGGTGATATAAAATCTCAAGAAGAGGAAAGGGACGGTGATCGAGTCAGAGGTAAGGTCGTAGGATACACTCTTTGTATGAAATAAATGTATTAAGTGAAATGATCCTTTGAACCAATATCATTATTACGTGAATACACCTATTGCTGGTATAATACCAAATGATTATTCATAGGCTTTAGGGACCGATGTCACTGTATAGATAGGGTAATATTTAAGATCAAACTCGGGCGGACACGTCATCCCTAGGCGTTTTAACGAACGTTATCGTTATATCGCCCCTAGATAAGCGTAAGAAATTATGACAATACGTATCCACATATCCAACTACGCCACGGCCCGCGAAAGTCCTACTCCTTTCCCAGTACATAGTGAGGCACTGGGAATTTCTAAACCCAATGAGGTATCCTCATGCCCTCGCTCCCAGATGTGGTCACATTTCTCTGACCACATCTGGGAGCGAGTCGCCGGTTCGAAGTCGATTGCGCGGCCTCCACCTATCGTAATAACGCGGCATTCCGTGACTCGGAAATATCACGGACTCGTGGCGTCCTTTACTCGGCAATGATCACCCGAGATCGGGTCCATAACGGGTTGTTTCTAAGGGTAGGCGACGACAGGTCGACAACTACCCCATCGTCTGAGGTTGCGTTACTCTTCCAGACGCCCCGGCTATTCGTCAGTTGAGTAAGACCGCATAGCGGAGTTCACCGGGTTAGTCCCTCTTCGGGGAGGCTGCCGGATGGATGTTGAGTCATGAGTCAGACCACCATGATAACACAAAATTGGACATTAGGGCCCGAACTGCATGGTCCCATTAGGCCCCTCACAGTATAGACAACTTTGATTGTCACCTGCTACGGGCGAACTCGTCCACCCCGGAGCGTATCAACGAACTTTATCGCTATATCACCCCGAGGCGATACACAGAGACTTGGAACCAGGACAAATCCACAAATCAAGCTCCACCTCAACCCGTAAGAGACCAACTCCTACCGTGAGGCACTGGGAATTTTCAAGCCCAGTGTGGCTATCCATCGCGCCCTTACTA
>JAOPUG010000333.1:13627585-13640511 GCA_027564375.1 Micropterix facetella | reverse complement strand
ATAAATAATTTACAAACTTATCCGGGTAGAGTCCAAAGACTCGTCTACGAAGTGCTTTCTTATATTACTAAGTTATGCTCACATAAAATTAAGCAAATATGGTATTTTTACCTGTTATTACATAAATCGTTCGGTGAAAGGATTGAGAAGAGATTTAATCACAATTTGGCGGGGATGCTCATCAAGATTATTTGCCCATCCGAAGATATTCGCTGAGGATCGACTTCAAAGCACTGCATCATGAGAGTGATTTTCGTGACATGTCTTGTTGTTTCCCTGAAATCATCATGGACATTTCCGAGACTGAATGTATTCCAGTATTTGAAAACGCCAATGGGATCATGTTTATATTTTCTGCTGATGTTATCCCGGACAATTATTTATTGAAAATTCGATAATGCAACACTAATATTTTATTTAGATAGGTCTTGTAGCCTCAGCCATACAACGTCCGAACAGCGATTTCACCAGAGTTGTGTCACCATCACCATCATCTTTGTGTATTAAGAGTGATCTCTCGCGGTTATCCCAATCAATCGATGGAATCTAGAATTGAAATGTTCTTTAAAAGTAACGAGCGACTAAAACCTACAAAGGGTTAGTGAAACGTTTATTTTTTTTGCTTTAAAACTAAGATAAAAAAAACTGGTTTTAAAACCAAGCTAAATAATTGTGAAAAAGTAATCGCGATATCTAGTAATCGAGTGTTTTATGTTCATAGATAAGACTTTTAAAAATAGTGTGAGCTGTGTGTATTACTGAAAAAGTGACAGTAAAATTTTGAAAATAAAAAAGAGGTGTCGTGAGACACCCAATAGGCACTGCTGACGATCAAGCGTCTCGCACTTCTGACAATAAAGCATCTCACCGAAAGCATCCGTTAGTTTTTGCCAGTTAACTCTCGCTGCGCGTAACCCCGGTAAAAAAGCTTCGCTCCAAAATCGTATACCAAAAATTGATCTTCGCTAAGCTTCTGACTTAAATTGACTACTGCCAGCGGGCGATGTAATTTTTGCATCTCAAAACTAATTTAAAATTAAAACCAGATATCGTTATTTTAACCTTAGTTTTATAATTTTTACCTCCATTGTTATATAAATAAACGTTTTACTAGGTATGGACTAGCTAGCCCATTGTCGAATTTAGTTATTTTTAAAGTTTTCACTATCTATTGACTTTAAATTTCCAGCCAACACAACCGATTCCTATAGCTAAGACTGGCTTTTTGGCCTGTATGGGGTATTATGTAGGACAGGCCATATAGTCTAATTAGAATAGGGTTTAAGCTATTTTGGATGTCAGGGGTTGCCAATCACGGGAAGGGCCAAAGTTGCCGATCTATATTGCTACTTTTCCTTTTATTTTTTTTACAGTTAGTTCTGATATATCCCGGAATACAGTAAATATGGTACCCATTTCAGTAATATTTTTAAAAAAATATTACTTTTTGACATTCATATGAGACTATAATACCGCTTTATTTAAACCACCGATAAACTTCTCTTCAATGTGATAGTTATCAATACTGCCATCTATTGACTACGGTATTTTGGTTGCATCTTACCACTTTGGGTAATGACCGCCTTTCAAATCGGTTTAAGGCTTCTAGCTAAGGCTCTTTTCGCTAGGCCAGGCTAAGATTCACACGCATACAAGGATGGACCGGTCATAATATTTCAGAATGTCGTATCTATCTCTGATGGCGTTCCATCGTGACTTGAAAGGACATTTCAGCGAATCATTTACGGGTCATAAACGCACATGAATTAGTAACGCCGTATTTCGAAATTTTATAGATAACTTAAAGAAGTTCTTCTTCTTGGTCATGTGAGGTGTTCGATACCGGATCTAGGCTATGTATGTTATACATATATCCCTCCCTGGCACATTGAATGTCGCATATCTATAGGTATAGGCGTTTGCATAAGAATTACTTGTGAAATAAAATTAAGTATTATGAATACTGAAGGAATAACGAGTATGACGAAGTGAGACACAATTAGCTAATAAATTGAATTAACTAGTGCCATAATTAGCGCCACAAAAAACACGAATTACATAGTCTCCTCATCTTGCTCAGGCTCTTCAGAGTCTTCATTTTTATCAAAACAGCTTTAGACCTCGGCAATTGTAATGTTGCACATTTTAATGCAGCTCAGGCCGATGTTAACGCAACCGCATCTTTTTCCGCAGCTTAGATTGCGAGCATATATTAATTTAAGTATTGAAGCGGTAGTTGTTGCTTCTGCTGTGAGTATTGGATTCAGGAAAGCATTAATTTTGGTCCAGCCCCATTATTCTGGATTTAATACATTTCCCAGCCATGCCTCTACTTGCAGATATACTCGCCTTGATTGCTGATGTGCCGCAGATGAAGTAGGCGGTAGTTTTGATAGTAGCACTGCGCTTTTTGCTTGCCCGACAAGTTATTAAAAGACACAAATCTTTGTTTATCAAGGCTATTTTCTGACGGCTTAGCACCGTATAACGCTAGAATAAACGTTTCGCCGGTATTATCGATTTGCTCATGAGTGTCATTTTTGTTGTTGAAGATGCAGATAAGGTCTTGTACCTGTCTTTTCTATCACTGAACAGCTGGATAGCTTGTATCTTGCCTTTTCCGAAAAATTATGAAGTCGTATCACATCCATTCATAGCATGAAGGAAAAGAATAGGGCCTTTGCATAGATCGACATCTTGTCCAACAACCACGACATTTTAAATTCTTTCAGACTCTTTAAATGTCGTTCGAATGAACATCCGTCATCATTAGCAAGTATTGTAGGTATTCTTTCGTTCCTTAGTATATAGAATTAAAAACGAAATATGACCAATATTGGTCAGTTCAGCCTTTGAGAGTCTTTGTTTATTACTCAAATTACTGAATAGACTTTGTTTCGTTTGGCAAAGTTGTATTCTTTCATTGAACTCAATCTCAGGGCATTTTCTGATGATAAAACATCTCATTCTTTCGTTACTCTTTGTGCTCGCGGAGTTATCGGTGTATCCATCAAATACAACAGTAACATTTTTGCCGCAATGCTTCCGAATAAGCGGAGTAAACGTCTGAAAATGTACCTTCCGATGGCCATATCACTCGATGAAGTAGAGAACCACCATCTAAGACAAAATATTTGTTATCCTCACCGATTGTAGGCTCATCGCCAAAGTTGAAAATATTATAAAGCATCGATTTTTGTGTTTTCCTTATTTGACCGGTCTCTTTAAATAGCGACAGAAACTGTTGCAAGTTCGTGAGCAAAACAGGATTACCATTGTTTTTTATGTATTATAATTATTAAGAAGTATTTATTGATTCTATAGCTTATTATTACATTCCAATAAATTATTTATTTTTTAACTTGGCGTGTATCTGACGATAGACTATTATTGCTCGATTTATTTATTTATATATTTACACTTTATAGTACACAAATATTTTTAGGATACGTCATTTAAAAACATTTTATTGCCTGAAAAAGTTTCCTTTGATAACTCGAAAACTTGTATACGCAATGACATTAATGATCGCTTATTCTGAAGACTAAAATACGACTATTAATTAAGCCTGTGGGTTTTCGTTTTTGTAGATTTTGAAAAAAAAATCTGATAATATAATTTTTAAGTTACATTCAAGTTTTCCCAAAATTGATCTAACTATAGCTTGAATACCGTCAAGCTTATCAAAAAAGGTACACAATATTTTTTATTAAGAAATTATAAGGGATTATTTTTGCTTTTAACAGTTTTCGCCTAGCTATAATAATTTTTCCAAAAAATTGAAATACCGTTAATGGGAACACATTTCAAGGTGGGCGAGGGGGGGGAGGGGTAGCGCCAGGTGGAGGGGAGGGGAGAGTTGTGAGGTTTGAACATCACACCCAAAGGTATCATGTCACACAAGTTTGAAAACTTTATTATTTTTTTTGCCTTCCCCATACAGTCATAATTCAGAATGACTGTACTTATGCAGGCATATTCCAGACAAGTAGTCGTAATAATTAAAAACGGAGATAATTAAAGCGTTCATCACAAGAATGAACAGTCCCGTATTCTGTACAGGATCCTGAATCAGGATAATCCCAAACTCTATTGCTAGAATTGATGATTCAAGTCAAAGAATATACCAAGATTGTGGGCCGCAGAACTAAGGAAATAGGGCAGGAATTTACTGATACGTGGCTGATTAGTTTTCGAAACGGAAAGGTGAACAACATTTTTTGGAAGTTAAATTATTTTATTATTATACATAGTCTTTTTCCAACCCGCTACATGCAGTCCAGCCCTTCTTAAAGCCATTATACCGTTTTTGTAAAACGAATTCTCAAGGTAACAAAAATAGCCTTTACAGCACCATTTTGTCTGAGAATGTATTACCACCTAGCCGTTTTCAGTTCTAAAATAAATGGAAGTCGCATAGTGCCATGCTGAATAAATTGAATGAGACAGCAAATTGAAACCCAGATCATGAATTTTGGCCGCTGTAATATTCATAAAGCCATATGAACCGGATGGGTAGCCGTGATGAGGTATTTTTCTTAGCTGCCGACTTTCAAACGCTGCAAAAAACTTGAGTAATAGTACCTTGTTTTTATTTTTTCTTTTTTCAAGATACTCCATGAAAAATATTCCCCAGGCATCCCAGAAAACCGTCGTCATGGCTTTGCCGGCTGACAAAACCGCCTTGGCTTTCTTTGGTGGAGGTTGACCATTTCTTGTCCATTGTTTTGATTGCTGTGGTTGTAGTGGTGGATCCACGTCTCATTAACTGTTATAAAATAGCGAAAAAAATATTTAGATCACGCTTGAAACTCTCCAAACAATCGCAAGACACATCCCTCCTGTGTTGCTCTTGATTGGTTGTGAGCAATCGCGGCACCCATCATGCACACAGCTTTTCCATCCTCAAACGATCGCGAAATATATTAAAATACATGTTCTGGAGAGCAATTTATGAACTCGGCTAGCCATCCAAAATTATTTTGTTGAATTTTCTAATTATTTCTGAAGTCGTCACTTCGTTTGGACGACCGCTGAGTTGTGTCTTCGTAGCTTTATGGACCACGTTCAAAATCAGTCGCCCAAGTTTGACCTGAACTTAATCAAATACCGAAAGTCCCCCAAAACAGTATCCCATCATTCAAATTTGCTTTAATCCGAGTTAATTTTGTGTGTAAAACATAAAATTTTATGACTGACCGTACTTTGGTTTTTTCTATTTGCACTTCCACAATAGATACTGTCACATATACGTGCCTTACCGTAAAGCCGCGTACGGATATTCACAACACAACATGCAATGTAACGTTCGCACTTATTAGGACGGCATTGCGCGTACGAGACGAGCATCTATCGTAACGCAACATGCAATGCGACGTCGCAATTTGTTGACAGCATCGCGCGCACTTTTTTTAAAGATTCTATTCAGCCCTTTTTTAAACATTCATGTTTAAGATCGCGTTAATATTCGTTTTATATGCTTTGATTATATGTTAAGCTAATTTATATGATTCTAACACAAGAATATTTCCGCTCGTCCATAGTTCGCTCAATTTTAAATTTCACGTTCATACTTGTTTGAACATTTTTTCTACGAATCGAGATTCAACGCCCCGCGCACAACGCAAGCCCTTCGTGTTCGACCCAAACATGTTCGATTGCGTCGAGCAAGAAGCAAATGCTGGTAGCGTGTTTGTAGTGTGCGCAGTTCGTGCGCGTGTACATAGATGACCAAACTATGGAAATTTGTTGAAACTTTTGCTGTATTGCATGTTGTGTTACAAGTATATGTACGCGGCTTAATGTGTCAATATATAACATATATAATGTGTCAATATATAATGTGTCAATTTTTCTTTTAAAGAATGAAACTTGTCTATGGAAAAATGTGTATTGAGTTACTACCGCCATCCATTCCTCTTTTCTGGTACTTATCAATTAGCATAGTTCTAGAAAAAAGTAGAAATAGGGCATACAATTTTTCTGGAGAGTGAATTACCCAGTTACCTAAGTTCTTTAATTAATGGCAACGGCATAGTAAAATGATATATATTTATTGAGTTCCCCTCATGGAGATACCCAACGGAGACCAACCTCCTTCATATGGTTTTTAATTTAATTAATCTACAGAATATTAAATACCAATCGAACGATTCCACTTCCGCAATTGGAAAGGAGAACAAGGCGCTCCGCAGTATGTAAGTACAATATGATCGATATAAGCATTAGTCTATGTTAACACATCGTTGCAATATTCTGCCTCGCGCATGCGCCGGATCGCCGACGGGAAGATCTATGGCCAATTTCACGCGTATGATTTGCTACGCGTTCGGCAGAAGGAACGAGTCGAGATACGGAACTGGGGCGAGTCTTATGACACGTGTTGCCGAGCTTTACGGGCTAAATACTGAATAATTTATTAAGAGGAAATAATTATCTTAACTCATTACCGTTAACCACGAATATTTTGAATTCTTATTTTACCATTACATTGCCAATAGAAATCATTTTGTTTATAATCGCTTCCATGGCATTTCAAGAGCGCGCCTCAAGGATATTGAAACATAAAAATGGGAAATCTGTCTCCGTTAGTTTTAATTAAGTTCATTAATAACTAAGTCACCTTCAAACTATGTTAATTTTAAGCTATTTTGGATTATCTAGCACCGGTGCACAGCCGATTTATTGCATTTTTATCACTATATAATTATAGGGAGGTCTCAGGAAATATCACAATACTGGAATTAAGTATTATTGAGTATTTTTTTTTCTTTATTATATAAATTAAAATTCTACTACCTGATAATTTCTTCCAAATTTCATATGTAATCGGAGAATTACTACATTAGCTTTATTTTTCAATGATGAAAATTAAAATAAATTGCCGGCTAGCAAGAGGTATCCGTATAGGCCAATGGCTGTTTTTAGCAGTTGTCTCGTCTCTGAAACGTAGTCAGAGGATAGAGGGTTGGATGAGAAACACTTCGTTCATCAACATTGCTTTATACAAATGTATTTAAAACCTATACCCTATTGGTAGGTTTCGCGTTTTATTATTGGAATTAGTCACTGCCATCGATCCGGAGAATGCGATGAAATATGCAAGTTACTAAGTATTATATTCCATTTTCAAATCTTCTTTCTTGCGCATAACATTATCGGTTTCAGTTTAACAATCTTTTCCTAGTCGCTGAAAACCGCTCTCTAAAATCTCCGTTGTGTGCGTCTCTTTATGACTCGGCATCTGTCACTCTATCGCCCACTGCTGTGATACTAATATACGCGTAGCCGTAGTATACCGGTGAAGGCGCCTGTTTCATCGGGCGCTGCACCAGATACCGCAGGGCGCTCAGCCCTGCGACGCCATATCCAGAAAGCCGGGTCAATGAACCCGATTCATATCAATATCCGCTAAAGGGTAATTGCCCAGCGACCCGTCTACTTACTCGGGACGACTCCGCCAGTATTCGTTCGGCCACGACGCGGAGCCCACGTCCGCGGCCGCCGCAAATTCTTTGATTTTCGACACGTTCGTGCGCTGCAGAGTCCTGAAATGCTGTCCTATGAGACTCCAGATCATACTTAGAAACTTTGATGCGAACTCGTCACTGTTGCCGCAGATTTTCGCTCCTGATGCGTCGCACTGTCTCGCTCTTCGGCAGTGCTGTCTCAGTTTGTGTCCGTTGTCGTCAAGTCGCGTTTAATGTTTAGCGAGGTCGCATCCCACTTTCACAAGCTTTTCCCAAATGGGGCCGATCCTGTCTCATTCTTCTTCTTCTATCGTGGTAGCCTGCTGGTATCTCCACGTGACGGTGTCGTCACGGGCTCAGACTCGCTATATTAGGAGTATACTTTCCACTATTGCCGGTTCTAATTGTTTTCAGACACGGAACCCTTAGTAAGTCGGTTAGGTTATCGCGTAATCGTTTAATGGTGGGGATTTAACCAATTATCAAAGATTTTTTACCCAATCGGTGCCTTCACACCGAAATCAGCTGATGCCAAATCACTTCATAATGCAAAAGCCAAATCCAGTCAATTCTTTATAATAATTAAGTGGTCAATGACAATCTGAAATGAAAACAATTTATTGTTTAAAACACTTTATTATAAAAAGTAAGGATTTAATTACTTTCGTGAAGCTTTTAATTAATTAAATGTTTATTTTATTGTTTTTTTAAAAAGCACGTTATTTTATGGAAGTAAGCTGTTTAGGAAAAGTAGGATATTTTATGAAAATGTAGTATTTTATGAGCGAATTATATTTTTAAATTACTGTATATTATGATAATACGATTTTTTAAATGTCCGATATTTTCCTAATGTACGATATTATCTGAAAGTACCTATTTTTGCAAAGTACGATATTTTCTAAAAGAGTGATATTTTCTGAAAAGACGATCCGCTATAGTTATGATCAAGATTCACTGAATTCAAGGGGCTTGATATTCGACAACTATTTATAGAATATGCAGATTGGTATGCCAATAAAAGTTATCAAATTCCCCATTAAGCGACCATCAGCGTCTATCCAACAGAAGTGTTGCGCAAGACAACATACCTCTGGGCAGTATAAGAACTGATTTTGCACAAAGACATGTTCATACTCCATCAGATCCTCCAGGCTTGTATCCATATTCATACAAGAAGTAAGCAATCCCTAAGGAAAATTCAGAATGACTTTTAGAATTAAACAGGTCACATTGTGATGGCTTGCTGAAGACAATTGTGTGTTTTTTGTTTTATTTAAGTACATAACCTATACAATATATATCATATTAAGATAGCTATCGTTTAAAATTTACTTATTTATAAGTTTCATTATTATAGTAGAACGTTTAGGCTATACTTAAAATAAGTGTATATTTAGGGTAACTTAAATATATATTGAGTCCAATTGCGTTTCGTCGTGAAGTAAAATCGAAAAATTTCATATGAACAAAACAGGGTAATAATGTTAGTCTGGTAATGTGAAATGACTGGCTGTCATTTCTTGGCATTAAAATTACCAACCGAAAACAGCAGCTGAATCTAAGACCGCACGAAATGTGTTACAATTTATTCGTATGGCTATAAGTCGACAGGTAGTTTTAGTGCGGGACAATCGATGATCTTTTATTTCATATTCCGTTTTAACAAATTGCCCTGTCTCGTTCACTTGAACTAATTTCCAATTAAGTTCATAAAGAAACGCCATCGGACCCATTGTGTAATGTAGTTTTAAAATTATTAAATAATCAAATAAATTGTTCATGTAATTGCGACGTTACATTTAATTGTCAAATAGGCCAGTGGCATTTGATTCATCGTCTTTTTTATGGACGATAAAATCGTAACAGTTTTATAGCGACCGGGAAAAGTGACGATTTCCATGATCTTATTAAATAGGAACGTAAGGGGCGTTACAAGTATACGTTTGTGTGTTTTCAGAATGCAAACAGGTATTTGTTTTTTATTTCTGTCGATGGTCCGTAATTACTTCATTAATTGATGTCAAATATTGAAATATCGAGTAATCATTTCTTTATTTATTAATTTCATTTATTAATTTATTCAAACAAACATAAGTAACATACCATAACAGCGTGTAGGCCTAAAATCAATACCAATGCGTTAAGTACTTCCACTAATATTATATTAAAGTAAATATTTACAAAAAATTCGTTAAAAATACATTTTATATTGTCAAAAAACTAGTATTACTTATCATATTACTCTATATTTAATTGCAGAGGCAGTTATTTCTTCAATGTCTAAAGAGGTGTTAATTTCGTAAGGTAGCCTATTCAATATTTTGATCTATCAATCATAATATTTGTACGGTGTGCTGGCTCTCTGAACATCAGCTGATTTCGCATCACTGTATAGTTGACCGGGGCGTACAGTGGCAAAAGTATTTGTGGTAAGTACATATTCTCTTTGATGATGTGATAGGCATAGGTAATGGTTGCAATACGCCTAATAAATTCATGTGTATTGTAGCCCATCATACCTAAAACGAAACTAAATGGATAAAGCGCGAGATAGAAACCGAATTGTTGAAAGGAAATATATCTCAAAAAAATTCTTTGGATACGCTCCATAATCAGGGTGTATTTGACCGTATTTCCACTTAAAATGACGGATTTATATTCCAAGATACTTCGAATAAGTGTATTATATAATAAAATCATTTCATTAATATTATTGATTTGTCTATATGTATGCATAAAAAAATCAACATTTTGCTTGCGCGATCGCAAATTTTTAACATGTGGGTGTGAAAATTCCACTGCTTATCAAATATAACTCCCAAATCATTCTCTTCAGATAATGAAGCTTTTGAAGAAACGTATCGACTATGGTCGGTTCACAGTCCTTTTTGTGTTTCAAGAAGTCCAGTAAGTATGCGTACCTGCTTCCTGATTAGATTTAATCATTTGAATTTCAATGATGCGGGTGCTTTTTTATTAAGCCTGATATATTCTGTAACTATTGGTCAGTCTGTTGTCTGTACTGTTTTTTTAGCCTTTGGGTCCAAGGACTCTCTATTATTAGTCAGTAGGTCGGCTTTATTGTATCCATCAACCCCTATTTAGTTAGGAACTCAGCGTAATGACAGTAAGCACTCTCTACTCTCTTCCAAGATGCAACGAAATAGTGTAGAAGCGGCCGTCTCATGCCATCGTCATCGCCTCTTCTCGTCCCTACACACTCGATCCCGGTATCCGCGCTTATCACAGATTCGACGCTAGCGCGGGCAGTGTTCCGCGATACTCCGACGAGGTGCGACGAACGAATTGTTATTGTGCGCTACGAGCGTGTAACTAATAGCAACCGCGAAGCGCTCTACGCGCCGAGTGAACCAACGCACGTTAGTGGACTTTTCATTTGGACAAATACTGTGATAGGATTTGAGAGGTGACCTGGATCTAAATAGGGTAAGGGAATGCTTATAATACATATTTCGAGCCACTACAGAGGTTGATTATCTCGACTGTAGATGCTGTTCTCCGTATCCAGGATCTGTTCTCTTTCTAAACCATTATCTCAGATTCCTTAGCCTCAAAATATTCGGCGATTTATTGGACCTCTTCACCATCGTATTTTACTCTGCATTATAATTTGTCGAAGAATGTAATTGCTGTTTCTCACAACATGACCAATTCATCCTTATTTCATGTAATATTAATTTGTGTCGATCTTTATCAGTTCACACATTTTGTATACTTAGCTCAGTAGGTATAGCCAGTTTTTGAACACCTCTATCATATTATGTATTACAAGAGACATACAAAGTAACTGAAAATACACTACATATAATTAATCTCACTCGTGCTATTGCGCTCTTCGACCACTAATTTGGTCTTCATTATAATACACACATTTGTTGCAGACTTGGATCGCTTCATTAACCAGTTACTGGAGTTCTTCAGCATAATAATACACATGGTATTTATCAGACTGTGAATGTTTGGTTCTACAAAATGTTAAATATTTGAAATACTTCCCTATCGTACATATATTTCAAATAGTGCCCTATCTAAAGGAGCAGTAGGGCTTCAGATAATATTATATCAGAGTAGAGACTAGACCATATCACGCCAGCTATGATTTCCCCTGATCCGATTCACTGAAAACTAGGAGCTAAATCAACCCTTAAATTGATTCCGTCATTTTAATTACAAATAAGAGTAAACAAATTCACCGCGTGAAATTTTTAGTACCCGACCTTTCGGCGATGTTGCAACCGCCGTTGTCCAGGATAGACTGGACAACTGCCAGCTACCCTGGACAACGTCGGTTGCAACATAACTAAACATCGGGTGCTAAAAACTTCAGGCGGTAAATTCGTTTAATCTTATTTATAATGTCAAACAACAGCGATAGTCTTCGAGGTCGCCAATCTTAAGTTCCTAATATAATAGAACCACTTGTCACATTTTTTTTGATTCTTGAGTAATCTGTTTAAATTTCGCTCGTACATAATAGAAATTGGATACCGATTGGGGATATTTTTCAGTTTTTGAGTTAATTAAAAAGTAAATGATATTTCATTATTTTCTGCTTATTTTAGTACCTAATTATTGCCAGTGTTGGTTATTCGTATAGTTGACGAATTTTAAGTTGGCGCCTATGAAATTACCTCTGGCTTGATTCTCTTTAAGAGATACTCGATAATGACCTTTTCGCACATATTCGTGGCTGTGTATGTATGATTTGAATACTCCAGAAAATGGTACGACATAATCTTGATCGCTTAGAATTGACAAATTTTAAAGGCCCGCGCGTATAAGTTTATAGGTTGCAGGCGTATACTTTATTTCGACCTGTGAGGGCTTTCTTGAAATAATATTAAGTCCTTACCTATGAAATTGCCGTTCTATATCAAAAAAGAAAAATATTTTTTTTAAATAAAATAATTAATCATTCGAATCATGTACCTACCAATATTATCAATGCACTTCTGCCATTTTATGGGAAGTTCATTGATTCCTTTGCTAGAAAAATTCTGGGAGCGAGAATCAATGAATTCTTTGAAGGCGGCTATGACTACCTCATAAGGAATTGTTTTTTTTTCTAACAAGAACTTGTCTAAATTCTGAAAAAAGTGGAAATCAGTTAGAGTAAGGTTAGGAGAGTACGGCGGGTGACGGATAGTTTCCAGTCGTAGTTCCTCTAAATTGGCGACCGTCTATTGTGCAGTGTGTGGTCGAGCGTGTTTACTGATGGGTCTCACTCAATTCATTTACACTTTTCGCGTTTGTTCCCTTTCCCAGTTTGACACATATCAATTAAAATTGTTTTATCACTTACACTGAAGGCTACTGCAAACTCTGACGTAGTTTCTGATGGTTTCGCTTCCACTGTCATTTTCAATTCTTCATTATCGTCTTGCGTTTCCGGCTGTCCACGGGGTTCGTTCTTTAAATTAAAATTTCCAAAAC
>JAOPUG010000333.1:13574055-13587192 GCA_027564375.1 Micropterix facetella | reverse complement strand
TTGCAGTTGGCTAACATCATCAGTTAGTTCACTACGACGGTTCAAAAATTGCCAAAAAATGTAATTGTCGAAATTTACATACATCGTCATGATCAATTATTTTTGTTCTTAAATTCTCCAGGTTTAACCAAAATGTTAGGTTAGGTTACATAGGGGCAGATATGAAGCAACTGTATTAATACTGGTATTGCTAATTTTTCTTTGTTATAAAAAAATAATTATAAGTATCTCTTTGCTTCAGATTATGTACCGATGACTTATAATATCGTTGATGAACACGAAGCAGTCCAATATCCCATCGAATTCATAAACTCCCTCAGCCAGCTCGGCATGCTTTAAAGTTAATGATTATTCATAAAGTTTGAAGTTTTATTTATTTAAATATTAAATGATTTCGACGTAAGTAATTAAAGCGATAACGAAAAGTATTATTTAAATTTAGGTGATTACTCGAAGTTACTGTAAGTGAATTTGACAATAATTTAGGTAAAGTAACAGCATGAACTTATAATTAGTTACAACATTCTACAAAAAGCATGCTTTTATGCCAAATGTAACGTACACAATGAGAAATAATTTGACCCATATTTTCTTAGGTTATAATATTTTTATTTAAATTACATATTATATTAAACTCTTATTATATGTAATATTATTAGTAAAATTGTAACATCCATAACATATAGACAAAGTATAAATATAAATGTATACATATTTCATTATTGTAATGTTCGAAAAAAACAAACCTTTTTTTTTGTTTTTGTGTTGTATATTTTGTTAAAAAATGTAAAATTTTAAATTGAAAAGATATGCCCAATTAAAAATGTCAAGTAACCATGAAAGTTGTAGAGTCGTATATTCATACGAACATATTTAATGGTCATGTATGTATTTAATGATCAAAGATAATGGATCCTTTTTTCTCTGTACATGTAGGGAAAATGTTGGTTGTTTCGATGTTTATTATTTTCACAATTGCGCAGCCAGACAAGGTTGCATTATGAACATAATATATTTCATTGTTTAACTAAATCCCTCTGTAAATGTTTCTAATTAATCCTAAATTAGCCTAACCTTGTCGGAATTCTTTCTTCGTCTGTAGCATGCAAAGATTTAATGCCTATGTATTTCTAAATAATATAGTCATTACATCTCATTAATGCGGAGGTATCATTTGGTTATGAGCAAAAATTTTCCAATTATTTATTGCGCAAAATCTCTAGACCTATCTGCGTGCCGATGGATTAGTGCACGCGCAATTTACACATGAATTCAGTGAACAAAAATCACATTTTGTATAACTGCAGGCACATAGCGGAATGAGGACGGAATAAATTTAAACATGGATTTTGTAATGAAGGGAAGATCGTTTTCGATTCGATGAAGTCACGAGCGGCAAAATAATTTTTTTATTATTTAATTTTATAAATAAATCCTTTTGGGTCGAATACAATTCTAAGACTTTTACATCGGCCCACCCTGCGGGGGGCAGAAGTTTTACATAAAGACTTTTGTCGACTTTCCGCATACTAGGACATGAAATTAAAACGTTCAAATATACTTTTCTCCATATTTCTCATGTCCTAGAGTCCATAAAAACAAAAAAAAAAACCCGGCTGTCTACTCGAGTGAACTCCGTTCGTTTAAAAAAAAAACAGTTAATTTTGGGGTCTGTACGGCCTAGTTATTTTGATAATAATTTTTATTTATTCAAATAAATAACGACCGTAAGTACCTTCTATCGGCTGTTAAGGAACCACCTGGCCTCGGTATGTCACGAATTATTATTGGACTCGGCCGCTAGATGGGGTCAAAAAGTAATTAACATTTTTAGAGCTTTAAACGGAATAAACGGTAGAAATAGCAAAAAGAAAAATTGTTGGTCATGATGAGGTACATCTCACGATGTCGCCTAGGTCCAATTCATCTATTTAGCAAAAATGACGAGAAGTATAAGTCATACATGCAAGAAAATAATCATATGGGGTGTTTAACAAATAAACCCTTGGGTTTTCCCTCTGTTAAGTTTAATAATTGTATGCCTTCACTATGATGCTTTTGGTTTGATGATTTTATATAATAATTATGTCTAACTATGTACATTATACCATTTAAGTACGTATGATTATTGCTTTATTGATTATTATGATAATTTGATTTGTCTTCATATTTTTATTTTTTATTATTATTTTATACATTTACTTATATATGAATTTGGAAAATGTTCTTCTTGCTTACCATTTTATATTAGATACTCTTTATTATTTTTTATAGATATAGTAATTTTATTTTTATTCCTTTGAATTTATTGGTATTGAAATTTTGTAATTTTGTAATTTTTGACGATGTTGATTTTGTGTGTTTGTATTTTTAGATTATTAGGTCAAGGAAAATACCGAAAATCAACTGTCCGCTTATTGTGGCCTAGCTGAGCATATTTGCATATTATCCCTTTTTGGCTATGGACTAAATATGAATTCCTTGTTGTAATTGTATTAATTTTTATTGTGGACACGGATATTTGTATTTTTTAGTGGCCAGCAGCTTGAACCAGTAGTTTCTTCTTAGTTAATGCCATTAGATGTCAATGCAGGCTCTAAAAAAATTTATGCTGTAATCATTTCAATGAATATTTCCATTTCAATTAATTTGGTAATTTTAATAAATGGATGCTACAATTATCTGTATTGTGTTAGGTACTTAATATTGTTTTAATTTCTAATTTAGGTTTGTTATTGCTATCCATATGCTATCCATATTTACACTTTAATATATTTTCAAAACATACAAAACAATGTGAAACTGCCACCACAAAGTTGCATACAATTATATACTACTATTGTCTGTACCTTCAAGCGCCTAAACAATTGAGCCTGCCTAATTACGTTGGTTATATCCAATCGTGACGAAAATAATACAAAAGCTGATTTTAAGAGATATTTTAATAGTGACGTGGGAAACGCAAATATGTTTTCAATAAAATAACCATTTTCATTATTTCAATTCCGCCCGCAGCCATCACGATAAAGCGGTTAAATTGTTATTCAGCTATGGCAGTTAGAGTAGCTAGTTTTGGATAGTACTATAAAAAAGAACACGTGAAAAAATATATATTCAAGTACACACTGTTAATATTGTTTGTATTCAACAAGGAAACCCGACGCCTTTTAACAGGTGAATCATATAAATCTATGTTAATCAATTATTATTGCTTCCAAATGCATTCAATTTATGTTTATCCGTATCATTATAAACCTATACTAGAGACAAAGTGCCATAAACCGCGTAGTTGCAACTGTAACGGACGGTTTAGGGAGTACTGCAAGGATGCATAATCTCGCTGCGACTGAAGCAATTGGGGACCAAAATAGCTCTATTCTAGTATCTTGTACTATCAATAACTTTCTCTATACTGACGATTTGCAATTTGTGCTGAAGAACTCCAGGAACTGGAGTCAGTCTGTCAAGTCAGTCAAACTAAAAGTTAGCCGAGCGAAAGTTATGGCCATTAGCAAAGAATGCAATAACGTTGCTAATATTCAAGTGAAGGAGGACTCAACTAGAACATATCCAGAAATACGAGAAGAATAAAAATCGAGGAGCCCATTCACCAAAATGAAAAATAATCTATCCAGTAAGAACTCAACTTTATTTTAAGATTGGTTTTTTCCAGTTCTCTTATATTCGTGGAATTATGAACCCTGACGGAATTTTCTGATAAACTGACAATAATTCAGGTATTCGAATACTGGGTATATAGAAGGATTAAAATGGTAAATTTGGATCTCCTCTCGGCAATTTAATGACGGAAATTGTAATAATTTGGCAACGTTGTAATATGCAGTAAATACCAACTGATACAACTCATTATCAAGGGCAAAATACCAGAACAGAGAGGCCCAAGACGATGTCACATTCCTTTAGTGAAGAATTTGTGGCAATGGTTTAAAAGGAGAGTAAATTCCTTGTTTTTGGCAGCTACATTATAAGTTGTGATAACTCTGATGATAGGCAACTTCCTAAGATACGGCACCTGAATAAGGATTTCTGCTACAATTCAAATTTTTGAAAATTTAAATCCTGTTACGTAATTGTAACTGACAGCATGAAATATATATATTTTATAATATTATCGTGAAGATGCACCACAATTTTATGATTTTTTAAAATAATTCTCGACAAGCATGCCAAACAACGGCATTTTGTCCTTTTGACGAAGAAGCGGCTATCGTTTTCGAAAACAGTCTTCCATCTTAAAATTAATCTACAGCAGTTCACAATAAGCTGACAAATGTTAGGCATCGCCAAAGCCATTTCCTCTTTTAATATTAATTTTCAAATTAATATCTGCAAATATTTCATTTTGTGTCGTGCAATCACACAGACAGGCCGCTTTGGTGGTGTAACTGAATGCGTAATATAATTGCCAATTTGTAGCAATTTTGACGGCGGTTTATCTGAAGCTGCGCCTTGCATTTTAATCAAGCTGTTTGTTAGAAGTAGACTTACGTGAATGAAGAAAAGAAAATGTGCAGAAAAATCTGTGTCTATAAAGAATTTTAAAGAATTAGGGAAAGCTATTTCTTAACTTTATTGCGAGCACGCCCCAAATGTTAAACTCGAGAATGATTCACATTGAAGATCCTATTAGAATGACAAAGTAGTGCAAATAATATTCACAATGTTTTTTGACAGTTGTTTTTTGATCTTTATATTATTATTAACCTATCCAAGTGAATATAAATGTACTCGGTACCTTAATAATATAAGATATCACAACATAATATAGTTTCAGATTTTTGCATTTTTTGAAGTTCTAAAAAATAGTCTCAATATCTACGTTTTATGTAGCGAACGTGTTTCCAATACAGCAGTGCAAATTGTAAGGATAGAACAAGATGGACTAACGTAGGTACATGTTCATAATTAAAGAAGTTGGAATATGTCAGTCAAATAATGAGAAATAATGTATTAAGCCTGGCGGTCACCAACAGATCGACGACAACCTTTATTTTGTAGCTCGCCGAAAGATTTCAAAATAAATAAAAATAATCTTTTGGATTCGTCCAAAAGTGTCTAACAAAAATGTCTAAATATTATTACAATAATAACCAACATCCTGTTATTTTCAATATTTACCTCTCTCATGTGGCTACAATGTAAAACAGTTCTTATTTTCAAAAGCTTTGTTGAGTAATCCTTATCATTTTCTGCCTTTCTTTTAATTATGTTTTATGTTTCTGCTTTCTCATACCCAAAAATAATTACGTTTTCTATCTACCACACTTCATGCATCAACTGCGTGGTACATACAGATGATACAAGTCCTATCCGCTTATCGGCTGGTTGTATCACAGACAATGACATATACAGATTTACGTACTGGCGACTGTGAGTTCATGTAAAAAGTCGATTTAACCAAAGTAATATTTTTCTATCATTTTTTCGCTCTGCAGGGGGTCTATCTTTAAAAGCATACCAAATGGTTATATTTTGCTTAAAAAATTGCCAGGCTTGCCGTTGCCAAAATTTTAAAATATAGTTATAGGAAAAGGTCTATTCCTAACCACTCAGAAATATCGTAAAGTAGCTCCTCTGTGAGATGTAGTTGCCGACCACTGAATTAAATTATCTGCTTCAAGTGTAACAGGAGGGGCATTACAAGAAGACGATTTAGGTGGTAGTTTCAAATTGGATCAGACCTGACAATAAACTAGCAATAAGAATGGTAAGACTGTGATTAATAGATTAGTTCCAAAGAATCTCTGTAATAATGTAAAAGTCACATAACAGGGCAGTAAATGAATATAATGTAACAGGGGGGGGGCAACTAAAAGAAAACGATTTAGGCGATAGTTTGATCAAATTAACAGGAATTTTCAAATTGGGTGAGACCTGACAATAAACTAATAATAAAAATGGTTAGATTAACCTTAGAAGAAGAGTTCTAAAAAATCTCTGTGATATTGTTAGTCACAAGACAGAAAAAGTATAGATACGTATAATTATAAAGCATGCCTCTTACAATTTTGATGAATTATTTAGAGTACATACTTTGTTCAAGAAAGCCCGCAATAGTTTAGTCTCAATATGTTATTAAATTAACTATTCTGTCATTCTATAGTGTTTAATTTGTTTTCTTGGCTTTGATTTAAGTTGTTTATTATTTAACCCTGTATTATGTGGATACGTTTGGTTTACTTTACTAGCATTTAAATTGCGACAATTTTTTGAAACTGGCTTGTATTCGCCACGCATGCAGTTTTCTTTTAATTTAAATTATTTGATAATCTAAAAATTAAAATGGGTTTAATTGTCGATCAAAACATAATTATTAATCTATAGTTTATGTTGACAGTGGAGACTTAATATTTAGACATTTAAAAGTCAACCTTAGAACTGGCCCAGACCGACTTAGGCGACGTTGTCAAACGCTAATAATAACAAGTGTTGCATATTTTTTTGCTAATATCTCATTACAAATAAGGCGCTAATTGTTTCCTAGATGTAATACTGAAATAAATTAAATTGAAAAAATTTGCACAGTTTTGGAGAAAACCATCTCAAAGAAATATAGACTGTCATTCTATGCTTCTACAATAGCCGCTATTCCCTTTCTTTTTGGTGCCTAATTCAGGATCTAAAAATACACTAAAACCAAACCTAATATTCAACTGACGTTTCGGTGTTCCTTTTCATGGGTCCTAAGTGAAAAATTCTTATACAGAGCTTGTTTTCTTTTTCCATTTCTGCAGTCACAGAAAATGGTGCTAAAATGGTGTTTGTTTGGGACTAATTTAAGTAAGATCGAATTCGAGCAGTCGAGACTGACAGGTATATAATCGAAAGTTTTAATATATCTACATGTTTTGTGAAATTTATCATTACTCTAAACTCTAAGATATTTAATTGATATTAATAAGATACTCGAAATAACATAAACGATAACCTATAATTAATAAGATAATCGAATAACATGAATAACAGTAACTATTACATATTTTATATTCACTTAATATTAGTCCCCTATCCACTCCTTATCACCTAAATCGGACTTGACGGACGAGTTTTATGAGTTCTATACACTGGCAAGAAATGAGGATGACACAGGTGACACTGCTAATCAATCAATATTATTGAGTGTCCACAAACTATTCCTCTTGCTATTGAGACACACTTTGCTGTAATTTACACTAAAATAACGAAATTTCGAAAGAACATGATAAAGTGGGTGGCGCGCAGTCCCCTTGGTGCTGTCACATTTTGTAACGGTGAGGCCAGAGATTAAGCCAGAAATTTTCATAATTTTTAAGAAACAGAACACCGAAAGCCTAGGAATGGTACTAAATGTCTTATATTTTAGGACCGCCTAACATTAGGCCTGCTAGAAACGGGATACTGTCCAATGGAGAATGGGGATGTGTGAACGAAACTTCGCTAACGGCGACGGCCCAAGGAGTTGTGAAGTGAGAGATGCACCGCTCGTGGATGTCTCCACTGCGCCCTCTAGCGGAAGAAAAAACAGTCAAAATCCCCATACCGCAGCGCAGCATTATATTCAACAAATTTTCTACGTACAGCATAACATACACCCGGAAACCGTAACTTGGGACATTGTTTACATGCGAGCTATTCTTATGGTGAAGTAATATTAGTGCCTTTCTTTTCCAATCAGATATGCGTATCTATGCGTCAAGCGACTCATAAATAGATGATCGAAGGTAGAATGCCTTGTAGCTCATTGGATCTGGCAAACTGGCATATTTTTTTTCTAACTCTGTAACATGCAACTTTGTAGTTTAGTGGCATGACAACTTTTAAATTGCCGTAACAATTTGTTCTACCTAATTAAAGATATGCAGAAAAAAGACTTTTTCATTTAATGAGTGTTTTCGCAGGGAAATGGCCATTCTATCATTAATGAACATGTATGGCGACATAGACACGTAAGCGTTGCCGCATTTTTACGCATTTCACAAATTGACCCGATTGCCGTGTCATATGAGCTTGATCACTGCATCCAGTCAGAATTCGGAATATGTGGCAGGTAAAGTGCAAATGGCGCAGCAAAACCTGTGCAAATTATTTCACACACCTTCTGTTGTATGCGCTAGACTAACCTGTCGAATCAGAGCATACATTTGAGTTATTTTTCATGAATTTTTTTTCCTGAAAATACGCTAGGGCACACTGAAATGATCGGGTAATATACCACTTTGGGAAAAGTTAGCATCGCAAGTTATACTGGCGCGAACACTAGTCCTTTATTAAAATAAGGCCCTTTATGAGCAAGCCATGGTTTAGTTAGACAATGACCGTTAGAAGTTGACGTGTTGATCATAAATGGAAAATGGAAATGACGTGAGATAATTTCTGCTACCTAATTTATCACAACCTTCGAAAGAGATTAATTTCAGGACTAATGTCTCGCTGAACATGTTTATATTTATCATAGTGAAGCATCTGGTCAAATAACAATATATCGATCGTATTATATCGCTGCAATATAATATCGCTTGATTATAATATTTCAACATATCGCTGGATGCCAACGTTACGGGAAGAAGTGAAAAAACGTTGTAGCAAAAGCCGGCATATACGGACAGACATTGACATACCATCATCTTACCATCATCCTTACCACTTGCGCTTAATGTAAACGTCGTCCATGAATCGAACATATGACCTATGCAACACTGAGCATTTTCTGTATGAGGTGGAACTAGTGAAAAGAAAAATGATACGGAAAATATCATGACACATGCACACGATTCAATATGAAATAAAGTCAGAAACCAAGAATATCACGAGTATTCTTAATATAAGTCAAGGATATGACGGATCGGATAAGTAAGATTCTAAATAATTTCCATATAAAAATATCTACAAACGAAAAACGACAAACCAAAGGATAGTTTGGTGTCTGAGACATGTAAATAATGTAATACCACTGCAAACCCCGGGTCGAATGCCGCTGTGGATTGATTGGTTTAAATTAGATAAACAAAGCGACCGATAGCGACTCAACTGATGGAACGCATCAAGTCTGATGAAAACGTTCAGCGAGAAAAATCAGCGATCTAAGAACACATGTTGGATAGCAGAACGAACCTCTGGGTGCAGTGTCAAAATCCCATTATTTTATCCAAAGAACAATTTTATTTCCCCCACATTATCCGAGAAGCCACAGAAATAAGAAGAACTGCGAACTTCAATAGAGTTGAAAGGTTTCATACTCTACTACGTGGAACCCTTAGCGCCGAGACGCGAAACATGATACATTGAGTGTTGTCCTCACGACGGAATTTCAAAACTCGCGCACCCCGCCATCGCCGCCGCCCTACCGCTTCAATCTATGCAGTAACAGTAGCAGTATACCGCCTACCCGCAGAAAGACAGCGGGCAACTGATAGCACTTTAGTCTACCCTGGACAACGTCGGTTGTAACATCGTCGAAACTCGGGTGTTTCAAAATTCACTCGGTAAAAACCGATTTTTTGTATTCATATTGTCTAGCAAACGCGATAGTCTTCAATTTCATAATATATCGCTGGTAATCAGAATTCCGACGCGGATGTGCCTCCCTTAGCACCGTACCATCCGCAGATTGACTAAAGACAGCTGTGACGCAAGAATGCGTCGCCGCTGCATGAAAGCTAATTGCAGTAATATTGCCGTGTGATATCTGAGCAGATTTAGACGACATTGGGCACTGAAATTAAAATGATCCAAATAATTCTACATGGCAACTTCAGCATAAGAAAGCTAGTTTCTCATTAGATAGCGCATACTTTGACTGAAGAGAAAAAATCTGCCCTTATTAATTGGTGCAGGTCTTCTCAACACCGCTTCAATGAATAAATATCGAATACTGTTTTTAACATCGTCTTTCATTTTCATTTATTCATTTATTCAAGCAAACATAAGTAACGTAACATTACAGCGCGTGTGCTTAAAAGCAATGCCAATGCGTTAGGTACTTACACTAATTAAATATTTACAAAAATTAACGTATTTAATAAATTAACGTAAATATTTACAACAAAAAAATAGTTTAAAAATACAATTTATATGACCTCAAAAAAAATGTTGTGAAATCAGATGGTTAGGTTCTTCGAAAGTGAGCTTAAGCTAGCTTAAAAGTTGTTCGTTCTCGCAGCGAATCGAGGAATATGGTAGCTTTGTTTGTCTTAAAATCGGAACATGTCATAGTGGTCAGGTCGCCTGATCCTACATTGTAAGGTTCCAGGCTCGATTCCGTTTCCGTTGAGATGTAATTAACGAAATTGCATTTCAATTCTGTCAATCAAATGCACTTACACGCATGTTACACGCACACGTACTTATACCTAAACACATCGTAGTACGGTTGGTTATAAGAGATTGTCGTATTATAATAAACCCGCCCATTGTGAAATTTCACTATACATAGTAGAAACAAACGAACTGACCCTGAACATCACATAATCCTCCACTACGATATTGCTAGTTCAACAAAGGAGTTTTGGTGTAAGGAAACATTGAGTTATTGGGCCGTCCTCCAACCAGTCCTGACCTGATAGTGATAATATTTTTTTTTAAAGTACCGATCATCACAGGTAACATACATAATCAGCGGTTTGTTTGAAGTACTTGGAAGAGAAGTCGAAGCCTTCACGGTCATTTTAACAACCCCAATTTCGGATTGGAATTACTGTTCCAATAGTTTGTTGTGTTAATGCAAAAGTGCACTTATTTTATTAGAAGGCACTTCGAAAAAGAATAAACTATTTTCAGTTATTTCCTGTTTTATTCCATTTTATCTACTCCGTTTTCCCTACTCCATTTATTCCCACTCTAGTATTATTGTGATTGTACAATAGTTTTAAAACCAATATTATACTATATAAAATTGGTTTATATGAAATCCTACAAAAAGTCTTTACAAGAATTTGAATATTTTTCGAAACTTATATGGAACATGTAGTTTTCTAATATTTTCTTTCATAACTGATTTATTATGATACAATACAGTGATAACACTTGATTTCGTAAACTTTGTAAGCTTATTCAAAACGCTCATATCTCGGTCCCACTATACGAGTATATCTAAGACGCCTCTCCATAGCGGACACAAGTCGTAAAACGATCGTTCCAACTTGTGTTTCCATTTTTGCTATTGCGTTATCGTAATGTTAGTAATTGGTTTTTATTAATGGGGCTATTGGTGACCAGTCGACCATCAAATTTGTACACTTGCCATTGTACGTAGGTGTGTTCGCGGCATTTTAGCGGTTCTGTTAGCAATAATAAAACGTTTTTTTTTGTAGTAGCATACACGGAATTAATATGTTGTGAGATAACACCACTGCCCATATGGCGGAAACATATTTTAGCGAGGTTACATATTATGCTGCATTTTAGCTTCCCCTTTCCGTTTTGATGAATAGCCCATCAAATAGCGACTTGCGTTATCGACATCAGGAAATATATTTTTTACAGTCCGTATTGATGCACTTATATAGAAATCGGTAAAGCTAAAATGTTGCTGTAAGCTATAATGAATGAATATATTTATTTTATTATTAAAAAATAAACAGAATAATAAAATCAATTTTAATATCAAATTTGCCAATTGCAACTCAATAAAAAATGGTAAAAAAAATTATAAGGAAATACGGTTCAGATATTTAATACTTGAAAGTCGGTTATGACATGAAAGTTTGTAAATTACTAAAAGAGGAATTGACTCATAAGACCTTTCTGTTTTTGATTATTTCCTTCAGTGATTAATACATTTAACTTTCTTAATCAACTGGAAATATATGAAATGAGAACTATCGTTAGACATTACAAATAAATAAAACGAAATCGGATTTACCGCATGAAGTTTTAAGCACCCGACAAAGGCGGTTGTAACATCGCCGAATCGTCAGGTTCTTCAAACTTCACGCGGTAAAATCCGATTTTGTATTATTTATTTATGACTAAATTTTTAGTAACTCAGTAACTCATATGTATCTATATTTCAATATTCGATTTTTAAAGACGTAATTCTGTACAAAGGTCGAAATGCTATGCCATAAATCAACAGCTGTAAGTGGACATGTTACTGCGCGCAGGTCTGCAATTTTAGAGCATTTCTCTTGAAAGCCTATTGCACCGCTAAGCATTGTACTATGGGGGGAGAATTATAAGTCGCTGTTATTTAAGGCCCTGAATTATGTGTATTTATGTCCAATATAAAATATTGTATTGCATTTGTCTGTACAGGACTCGAGAAAGACCCAAGCATATGCATTTTTATTTTATTTTATTTATATAAGAAGTAAATTTAGGAAAGAATGTAATCAAATAATCGTTTGGTAATCCTGTATCCTTTAACTAGGCAGAGCCTGTCCCGAGGGGAACACAGAAAATGTACTGTCACCGTCGCGGAGCCTCTTTTCTTGAAATTAAAAGTCACAAAGATTCAAATTTCAAAGTAAAAGTGCCTGTAGTTACATATTCACTAGTATGTACAGGTATTTTTCGAATATTTTTTATACTTGTGCAGACCATTTGCACACTAAAGTGGAAATAGTGTGCAGGCCATTTGCAATTTGGAAATGGAAAAAACATAGGATTTTAGAACTGTTGTGTAGTTAATAAAGTGAAGCGTACACAGTAGGACCAATGACCATTCGAAGAATTTAATAAGTACCTTAGTCTAATAATTGATTATATAGGGTATTAGATTGCTTAATGTCGTACTACGTTTTGGCAGCTAGGATTTTACTACGAAACGCAACGTACATATGGCACTCACAGTTCCAAACATTGAATACTCTTTTCATATGTTCAGTAGACCAATCAATTAGTGAAAATTTACTTGTGATATGTACAAGACTTGTAACATTATTTTCGAGAAATGTGTGCATCTTTTTGATGTAACAGTGAAAATTTACATGTAAGTTCTCACTTTCGAGAAATGCCGTCCTATAATTACTTATAATATATAGTTTGAAATTGATTTTCAATAAATTTTACATCCTCAAAATTAACCAACAATATTTGACATGATAATGATAAATGGAGGGATGTCCGAAAGCTTGCACTTAGCCTCTTATTAAGGGCCAGATAAGGGTGTCAACTGCTACGGGCGAACCCGTCCACCCC
>JAOPUG010000333.1:13526906-13547238 GCA_027564375.1 Micropterix facetella | reverse complement strand
AACTACTATATTCAAGAATATTTGTTCTGCAACATATAGATTAAAAAACCTGAAATACTGATTACGGCTATAATTATCAGGAACTTTTAGTTTAAATATAGTATATCAGCATTTTCATTACATATTTTAATATCTTAAAAGAAATTTAATAATTTTATGTCTAATTATATTAAACATTAGGAAAAATATCCAGTATCAAAGGTATAAAGAATTAAATTCTAAACTATCTAGTGGAAGCAGCGTTGGATACAATTTTGTGTAGAATTTTAGTAACCTGAAATAGTAATACCGAAGAACTTTCTTTTGATTTTGAAAGTTCTAATGACTTGATATCTGTTAATTCACAAATATACCATTTTCCTTTCCAATTTACTTACTTCCAATATTCCAGATTTACCGAATAAGTATTTTGGAAATATTGGTAATTTCTTATAAAGAAATCTAATCTTTAGTATGAACAGCTTCAAAGTGTGAATGTGTCCATGTTCAAATGTTACACCTCAATCCTTGATTTACGGTATTTGTTTCGTTCAAGCTATAGGCAAATACTATAGTATATATTAATCGACATACTGAATGACACGGTTAAGCATTTCATCATCTTGTTGGATATCACTGCAGTCGTTAGACTTTTCACTGTCTTAAAGATCTTTATTCTTCGGCATACATAAGGAGTTCATTATTTGATACAAAATAAGCGATGTCATAAAAAAACAGAAATAGTTGGGGCCCAGATTAGAGCTTCTGAGGAACACCACATACAGTTTTAAACTTCGCAGTTTCAGTATCATTGTAGGTCATATGCCGAGAGAGATTATAAAAACCAATAGCAAAAATTTCAAAAGATTTAGAGAAAATCCAAAAGCAAAATTGTATTAATATCAACTTTATGTTTAAGTTTCTCCAGTTGATTTAATAGGGGACGATACGATGCGGTAGGATTTGCTGCCATGATTGCTCTAAATTTGGTGTGTTTGTACATTTGAATAATTCATTACTTCCATGTGTAAGTTCTGCACGTCAAACAGACTGCGATGAAGGCTTTTTTAAGACAAAATTAATGGAAAGAACTTGCCAATAGACAACAACCGCCTTTTTAAATATGTATTTAAAATTAAAAAAAATCCATATTCGTAATATATTATTATGATGCAAACTATACTATCTATTGACTAGTAACTATGGATCTCGCCAATAGTAAGATTTTTAAAATTAATAATATCTTTAATCATGTTAAAATGAGATTTCCCAAAGGTCACATTACAATTCGTAATCGATATATCAAGATTTTTAATTATTTACTTTAATTTTATATTATTGGGATAACTTTCAGCGTAGGTATTGTCAAGTGTAAGTACATCAAATGTACTAAGGCTCGTTGGAAATGCACCTATGATCGTGGTCTAATAGTAAATATAGACTACTAAGTAACTCTGATGAAACATGCTTCACTGTTTGAACAGGTTTCACATAGAGATGGGAATAGGTTCCTATCTCTAAGTAAAACCCGTTCAAAACAACATATTTATTGAATAAAATATGAAATGTAATCACATTTGTATAGTTAAATATGCCTCGATTCAAAGAGACTACATGGTCTTCCTTAACACGGCCCATTGACTGTGACCTGTCCTGCGTGGCTTGTCTCTCCGGCGCGTCTCCTCCTAATTCGGCGTCCGGTGCGAACAAAACAACATCAGCTGTTCGTGTTCACAAATATTTTTCTTTTCTCTTAATGTAGTTGTTTCAATGGAGGGAAACTCCTACCAATCAACCGAATGGACGCTGTAAATTTCCAGTCTGTTTACCGCGCTCCCGCAACCCTAGTCCCGCAGGCTACTCTCTGTGCCGCACCCCGCACCGCAATCCCTTTTTTATTATTGAAGTTAGGACTGTTTCTGAGGATGCAAAGCCCAGTATCACTGCGACCATCGACGATCTATTGTGATCGCCACTGTTCTTATAGTGCCGTGCTAATCCTCGCTTCCTTTAGGAATAGCAATAGGCTTTTGGCGCTGGATTGTTTTGCCTCGTCAAGTTTAAGGTAGTAGTTACCTAGGTTGGTGCATCTTTTGCGAATTAGTGGACCGCATTCGCACAGGGGTGAATGGGGGTTTCTTCGGCAGAATCTGCACATTCTAGTGTCGCTAAGCCTTAGATTGAACATGTGTTTATTCAGGCTACAGTGTCCTCACCAAAACGCCTAAATTGTTCCTGCTTAGCGCTGGCGCCTCTAGGGCTATATTGCGGTCGTATGTTTTTATTAGCGCTTTGGAGTGCCTCAATCCTGGTGTGTTGTGCCAGTTGTTGAAGGATTGCTTTATACTATGTTTTTTCAGCACGTGGGTTGCTGGGATTATGGATATACCACAGCAGGGTTCGGGTCTGATTAGCGTCCCCATTGATCCCGTCTTTGCAAGTTCGTCGGCTTTTTCGTTGCCTACGATTCCTGTATGACCTGGAATCCATCTTAGAACTACTTTGTTCTTTTCACCTAGTGAGTGCCACTTTCACCTAGCGCCACGCAGTTGTGTACTAGCTTCGAGTTGTCGAAGCTAGTACCAGCAGAGCCGCCTGGCTGTCGGAGTGGATGTAAATCCGCTGGTTGATGTAGCCTTTCCGGAGGTTCACGTCCACACATTCGATGATGGCGTGAACCTCCGCTTGGAATATGGAGGTGTACTTTCCCATGTTTAGACTTTTGGCTATGTTTGGTTTCTCGCCGTAAATTCCGCATCCTACTTTCATTCCCGATTTGGAATCGTCCGTGTACCATTTCAGGCTGCCGATTTCCCATTGAATTTGATTATTTAGCCAGTCATCTCTGGGTGGCCACCGTGAAGAGTTTTCCAAATTTGAAAATCGTTGGCATGGTGTCTGATGTCATTTTAAGGCTTTGGAATTCGCGTACTGAGTTTAGGGTAGTCCTGTTTTTAAGATCCAATTAGTTTTGTCCCTGGTGTCTAGTCTGAACATCCTGGCTTTTAATACCTGCTGTATTTAGATATGCAGGGGCGGGATGTTTAGCAGAGCGTCTAGAGCTGCTCCAGGTGTAGTGGACATTGCCCCGGTGGCGATGAGGCAGGCTGTCCTTTGCAAGCTGCTTAGCTTGGTGATTCCAGTATTCTGGTTGACCTTGTTGCACCATGCCACTGAGGCATACGTGATTATAGGCCTTACGATGGCTATGTAGAGCCAGTGAGACATTTTTGGGTCGAAGCCCCTATTTTTCCGCCAGTCTGCTGCTTATGCCGAAGGCACTTTTTGCCTTCGGTATAATTTTGTCTAAATGTTCCAGTTGAGTTTTTGGTCAAATATGACTCCCAGGTTCGTCCCATTCCATCCTTGACATACGCTGCAACTAGGTCGTCAGTAAATAACTCTGGAACAGGTAAAAAGTTAATCCGCTTCTCTTTTGCTAAAGCATCATTCCGCCATGGCGGCTCTGGAGTGGTGAAGGTTGATTTGTAGTATCTTCGCCGCATTCCATGTCCATCAGTGTACCGTGGGCCTTGGTCGGTCAGTCGCGGATCCTTCCCTTTCCTCGGAAATACTTTTAAGTACCCCCTTGGGTTGGGATTTATTCCACTCCCTCGCTTCCGTCCTGGGAGTTCCTTTGTTCCCCGCAGCAGGGTTGGTTGCAGGTCCACCCCTTGCCTAGGGGACACTGTTACGTCCCCCCTCGGATTGGAATTTATCCTGCGTCCTCCCTTCTGCTCTGGGAGCTCCTCTATTCTCCGCAGTGAAAATGTTGTGGGCCGATCTACCGGGGCCGTTCTCTGGTGGGATTTTAACGTTTGCACACTTTGAGCAGAGCTGGATGAGCCCGTCCTGTCCTTCTTCGATTTACTTGCCTCTCCCTGGACTTTGAAGGTAATCTTTCCAAATCCCAGGATGGCTCTGAGGTCTTTCTTGCTTTCTTGCCAGGTCATTCAACAGAAGGATCGTTGATTGATAAGGTGACTAACTTCTCATTCTTCTCTTGCCTGCTGTTGAGTATCCTCCAGTGCTCTGGAAAAAGTTCCTTGATCTGTCTTGACACTAGATTTAGGGCTTTTTCCATATGTAGTGCCTTGCTGCTGGGGAAGAACGTTATAGCGATCGTTAGCTTTGGGCAGCTCTTTTTCTGTCATGAAAGTCAGCATTGCCTCTGGCCATAGTTTGAGGTTGGGTGTTTCTTTGCAGGCATTCCTGTCATGCCATATCCTCGCACAAGATTTAAACCCAGCCTGTCTTGTACGCGAATCCCAGATGTTGGAGACCGGCGCCTCTTTCCATTTTGTGGATTGCCGTGAGTATCGAATTGTGCACCATCCGCATTTGTTCCTCGTTCATCGGGCTTATGTTCCGAATACCCACCATTGTTGAGCCATCCACATCCTTGAAGTTTGGCATACTACTTTCTGGTTGGATCTTCGGACACTTTTTCGAGTGTTCTTTCGGCGAAGCCTCCTCTGACCGTATGCGTTTTACCGCTCTTTTGGTCACTGGACGCTTCTTAGGCGGGATCATCCTCAAAGCCTCTTTCCATGTCTTGGAGCAAACTGCAAACGCCTCAGTGTCGCTAAAGCCTGTTTCCTTAAGCATTTTTCTGCGCTTGAGGGCTGCACCAGACAGTCCCTTGCTCCTCACCTTGGTGGATTCGTCGTCAGTTTGGTCCAAAGCTTGTTGAATACTTGTGACATTAGCGTCACTTTCTGCCCCTTTGCTTGTCCCTGCTACGGCCAGTGTTTGTGCGGGCAGTGGTTGGACTGCCTTTACAATGGTTTCCTCTAGGGCGAAGTCGTCCTGTCCGGAGTTTTAAGTGTTTGGGTTTATTAAATTTGTATCCATTTTTGTTCCCACGAGTTTTCAGGAAAGGGTTGTCCAGGTCCGATAGAGCTTGATGTCGGCCTTAGGGCACTTGATACTATCTAATTGCCCGGTTTTAGAAAGCCACCGTGAGAGACTGAGCTCCCCCTCAGTCATGCAGCCCTCGACACGGTACCGACGACACCTTGGCTTGGGGAGTTGAGGAGTTGGTCCGCGGCGGGGCCTTCCACTCAATGTATTAGCCACCATTACCCGAGGACATACGTCCCGGTATACGGGTTTTTTATGCCCTCGTTTTGGGGGCCTCCCACGGGAGTTCTAGTATCCGCCACCTGGAGACGCGCCCGGTTGGTGTTCAGCGGCCGGGCACCGCACTCCCTTTCTCTCGCCCTAATGCGTTAGAGCTTAGCCCAGTTTGACGGACAGGGAGGTCACACCTAACATTTATCTTTGTATTGTAGTCATAGTCATATCATATTTCAATTTGAGCTAATAATATTTATTAAAGAATAGTAAATCTAGTTATGCCAAACTTCGCTTTCCTCGGGTCAACGCGCAAGCCCCATTTAAGAACATAATACTTGCCCTTACCCAAATGTCAATGCTTTCACCACCTCCAGAAAATTTGTTGTTGCCGCATCTGTCCGAAAAGCTGCTCACCTCATTTTCTACTTCGTTTTACAATATTTACGATAAATTTTAGATATTTTTTACATATTTGAGGTTACGATGCAATAGGTTACATATTATACATTGAAAGCAAATTTGAAGAACCACTAAAATTTACCTTTATACGTTTTAAATGCGAAACGCTTTCGCCTGAAATTAACCTGGAATTTAGCCCGAAACATTGAAACGTTACAACAACTCTGAGATCGATTGACGTTATTGAAGTACATGGCGTTGATGTAGAAGTTATTCTCAAAATTTCTTACATTATGTTAAAATTTTATTTAAAACGTGGGATTAACTGATTGTGCGGTTATCCGGTTAAAGTTCACTCATAATTCCATTTTTTAATTTCCCGCTGGCTAACATAGTTTAGAGATTTTAGTGATTCCCAGATTTCCAAATTAACACGGAATTTTAAAGGTTAGATAATGGGCTCAACATTTCTTTATCATCCAATATCCTTAACTCAAGAAAAGTTAGTGTGCGTAACTGCGAACAATACAACTTCACAAGTGAAACGGTTTTCAATTTAAATCTACGCTTGACATTCTGACAATGGTGGGAAGAAAATTGCAATGATCTTGCTCTTTGTAATCATGCTCGAGTTGAAGAAGAAAGTATACACGTAATTCATTAAGTAGTACAATTTAACACTTTAATTGATATAAAACTAATCGAAAGTTTCGCAGTAGATTTGGTCAGATATCAACTTTGAGTAAAGTTAATGGTAGATATGGAAATTGAAAGCGTGGAAAATGGGTGGAAATTGGAGGCGTCAAGCAAGGTGTTACAAATTATTCTCATCTTTTGGGAAGGAGTATGTAAAATGTGACAACCTATCTCTTCTAACAACTGACGATGTTTTACATATTACTATTTGTGTAATGACTTATACGGAGCGAGCTCCATTGCTGAATTAAATATTTTTTATATAGTATTAGATTTGGTGGTATTTTTTTGAGATGTTTACTATCTTTAGATCGATATCGGAGTCTATGTTTGATGTCAGAGTCTTTAACATGTTCATCAAAAATCGAAAACCTATGAAATTACATTTGAAATGGCCGTTCTGTGTCGAGAAAAAAAAAGAATAGAAAAAAAAATAGGAATTGACTGCCTAATAGGAAATGATTTTTTTCCTAACAAGAAATTATCTAAAATCCTAAAAAAAAGTGGAAATCAGTTAAAGCAAGGTCTGGAGAGTACGGTGGGTGGCGGAGAGTTTCCAGCCGCTGCTGCTCTAATTTGGCGACCGTCTGTTGTGCAGTCTGTGATCGAGCCTTGTCATGAAGGAGCAGTGGGCTAGAGTAGATGGGCTTCACTCAATTTACGCGGTACCCACTTTTCAAGTTTTTTCACTTTCCCAATTTGACGCAAATTAATTAAGTTTATGTTGTCGCTTACACCAAAGGCTGCTGCTAACTCTGACGTGGTTTGTGATGGTTCCGCTTCCACTATCGTTTTAAATTCTTCATTATCGACTTGCGCTTCCGGCCGCCCACGTGGCTCGTTCTATAAATCAACATTTCCAGAGTGGAAACGTTGGAACCAAAAACGCACCGTGTTTCGTTAGCGGTGGCTGGCCCGAACACAACATTGATTCTTCGAGTGGTTTCTGCAGCGCTGGTGCCATGGCGGAACTCATATACGAAAATAACGCGATATTGTAACTTTTCAATGACGAAATCAAATGACGCGAAAACAAATGAATAACTAATTTTGAAACAGAACTCACTAACATTTGACATACATTTGAATTTGGAATTATAAAACAAACGCTAGATAGTTGAGTTCAAAGTTGCCAGTATTGAAAATCGGCAATTTTAGGTAAATACCTAATATTATTGATTATTTTGACTGAGATGGACAGGCAACAGAATAATCGAAAACATGGCCAATAAATCTGTAGAATTCTAACGAACGAACGTTTCTTCACAACAAATTAATATAAATAATAATAGTATTTCCAAAGTTCATTTTTTTAAAACTTGAATACATTGTGAACGTCAAAAGAAATAATAGTACCGAACCTATATTTAATATAAATTTTTCCCAATAATTCTATGAGCTTCATTGGAAATAACCGTCAAAGAAAACCAGATGGTCACTTTTTTGGTATACGAGTATTATTTATTGCCAAATATAATCCGAATTGTATACACTTAGAATTATTTTAGATAAATATTTTAACGTGGTTAGGCACTCTGTGTAGTGTCTTAGGCGTTTTCGTGCATAGACATGACACATGAAACAGAAAGAAAAAAGAAATGGCAGGAAAAGAGTAAGGTGAGGTATCAATAAATGTTTGATTTATTGAAGTGAACATTATAAAAAACTGCAAATTACACTACAACTTCCAATTCCACCTGATGTAGGTGCCAGTTAATGTGTGTCAGTAGTAAAGAAAAAAAGAATCTCTACACGTCCGATTTTGTCTGATTTTGTCCGATTTTGGTATTACAAAAATAAGCTGTTTGATTAAAACGGAAAACGGAAAACTTTCCGAAGAAGGTGTAACGATATTACACATCCTTAAATGCAAAATCAAGTCCATCACATTTGGATTGGCTGTAAACTGGCTTAAACGACACTTTTCAAATATATTCTCACAAAAAACTTATTTTTTTGCCAGAATTCAGATCGGTGGAATAGTGCTGCTGCAGTTACAGAAGTCATTAGAATAGTTCCGTTTCTAACGAAGAAGCGGAGATAGCTATAAATGAAATGAAATGCATGAACAGATATAGTTCTCCCCAAGGACGTAGCCAGGTATGACCCGGGGGGGGGGGGGCACAGCAGCGGAGCCGAAAATATCCTTTCATGAGCCAAAAAACGCAATCTTAATTTAGTTAGCAAATAACCTCGAAAAATTCTGAATAACTTCGAAAATTACTCTTAGTGTTATCAAATAAATATTTTTTTACTTAATGTAATCAATAAACGTTTTTGTAGCATGCATATTATTAGCTTACCTTGCCTGCCTGCCCCCCTCCCTTCCCTGAACAAAATCCTGGCTACGCCCTTGGTTCTCCCTGGGCTCTGTGTTATATCTTGACCAGAAGCCACGCACCCAGCAAAATTCTTCTATGTCTGCGGAGATATTTAGCAGCCACATCATCCACATCATCGAATGTCCTGTATATAGGTTTAATGATGGAATTGTGGGTTGCAATGATTTTTTATTATTTCAATATAGATTTGTAGACACTTCGTCACATTTCATAAACTCATTCGTGGTATTGTCACCAGAGCGAAAATTTCATTATTGAGTCAGATGACAGAGAATAACTTTTATGAACAAACAGCGAGCGTGAACAGGCCCATCCGTTTGCGCCCCAGTCTTCACTTAACAATAGCTCTGTGGTTTTATCATCCGAGAGCCTCCGGTGATCCACTATTAGTACTCGCATCAGTAAATACCAACGTTGTCGATCTATGGGGAATTACCCAAGCTGTGGGTATTTGACCATGCGTGGGAAGTACATGGAAAATTACTTTACTTAGGGTATTATGGGGTAGGTGTGACATGGCGCTCTTTCTTATGAGTCTACAAAACTAATTCCAAAGCAATTTATTATAGAGTTTATGATATTACAATAAAATAAAATAAATTTTACTGATTTCAAAAATTGATTGTTACATTTTCTCTATTACTTATGAACAGATTAGAATATTGAACAAATCCATTAATTGACTATTTGACGAAGTGAGGAATATGTGGACAAATAAAGCAATTGTGTGGGAAATTATGGGTAGTGTAAACACCAAGTTAGGGTTATTTGAACTTATCTAGTCGGAAACGTTGGCACATACATCGACAACTTGTTCTACATAAATTTTAAAATGCTCGAAATTTAAAAATTGAACGCATTTATATCCTTTATTTCTAAATAGCAAATTTATTTAATATCGAACATGAAAGGCAATTCCAATTATTATTAACAGGAAAATTAGCGATATACATCGGTAAATTTAACCCGTACCGTGATTGGTAACCCCTGACTTATGCAAAATGGCTTAAAACCTATTCCAAAAAGATTCCTCGTCACCACGGTTAAAATACCCATATACTGCTTGCTCTTCCTACTGGTCAGATCCTCCTCCAGACCGAATAAACCAGGATCCACATGCAGCAGCACCTGCGGCACTCGGATCATATTTGCTGCTACCTGGCGGTGCTCAGGATCACCCATGGAGGCTGCAACCAAATTTGGTTAAGATCACGGAAAGTCTTCGCACATACGGACAAACAAACAAACCAACGCACATCATTCATCAGACTATGTGCCCCGTCCTACGTAATACTACGGACGGGAAAAAAACAATACATTTTTTTATATTTGTCCTGTCATCACTTTTCGTCTGCTACGATGGAGCTCAAGCGGGGACATTTGCGGGCTATGATCTACTGACTTTAAATTTGGTTTATCTGAAATAGTAAGCTTTGATCAGCTTTAGGCGAATCTCCTTATTCTCCGGAATGATTTTTAGATGGTTTAACAACTTTAAAAGGAGCAGAATTAGCCTTGAAGGTGACGATGGAAATGGACGCCCGCCAACGGTAGTCACTGCCAAAAATGTGTGGACTAATGAAATGTTGGTGCAAGAAGACCCACAAATCACATTTAAGGACATAGAGAGAATCGTAACATTAGTTCGGTTATTGTTCATACCATCTTATACAAACATCTTGGCGTGAGGAAATTTTGTTGTCATTGGATACCTCGTGTGCTCTCAGAAATGGAAATGAAGCCCCTGTGGATTGATGCCGTGGAATGCGACTACGTGTCGGAAATGGGGCATCAAGGCATATTTCTGAAATAATTACTGGCGACCAAACATGGATATATCAGTATGATGGGGAAAGTGAAAGCCTTCGTCGGTATGGGTGTTTTTAGATGGGCAGTTACCAACAACATTGCAAAGATCTCGGAACATTGGCAAAAAAAAGGTGACCAGTATTTTTTCACGGAGATGACATCTTGCGGCATGAATGCTAGAATATTGTAGATCAATTAACTCGGAATGGTACCCAATAATTGTATTGCCAAAAGTTTCCAAAGCTGTGCAGGAAAGACGACCAAAGACCGGGCTTAGGGAAATCATGCTGCACAACGACAACGCCTCTTCACACACTTCTCTCACAATAAAAGTGTTTATTCAAGAATCTTTATTCAACGTACAACCCCGACTTATCTCCCTGTGACTTCTTATTCCCATTTGTCAAAGGTAAAATAAAGGATTTTTTTTTAAAGTGGGGATAAAGCGGTGGCAGCCAACGAATCAGCCATTTCCGACCTGTCGAAGGAAGACTGGAATACATGTTTCCAGAGTTGGTTTAGGCGAATGAAAATTTTGCATTGAGAATAATTGAGAAGATTTTGGAAAAATATAACATAAACTTTAAAAATATATTGTTTACATTTCGCGTGTCTCAAAACTTCGTCCTCGTACCTGGTTTACTTTAACGCTCGCCGCCAGGATGCAGTCAAATATTATTCCGTTTTATTTACGATTATTTGCATTCTAATTTATTTTATTGAATTCACTTTTATTGTTATTTCGACAACAACTTATGACATATGCACTAAAAAATAGAATAATTCGATAGTTAAAACAGTCGAAGCATGCGATATAGTGCATTAAAACAATTACTTTCAAAATGAGTGTGAAATAAAATCAGAGATGTTTCCTATTGCAGTGGCGATTAGCACACTTTACCGCTTTGCCCCGATTCAATCTACAGCTGTAAATTCATATTTATTAATTACATAGTAATCGCCAAAACACAATGTTGAAACACGCTCAATCCTCAATTCATAACAATTCCACAGAAGTGTTACAATGCCCGATTTCAGTGAATGTTTGCTCTTTAATAACACAGCTGTTACTTGAACGGAAACCATGTAATTAATATCTGTAAAATTTTGCCTGCTAAAATGTACCAATAAGTAACGGTGAGTAATAATTACAGAGATGCGCGATATTATGGATTGGAGCAATATTTTTTTTCGTAGACTTCGTGTAAGAGTCAGCGATATAAGACAAGGCGTAGATAAGCTCATTCAAATATTATTAGTTTAAGACTCGTTTCAAAGTTCGCCGGTTGATCGGTTGAGTGCGCTCGTCGCGTGTCTTGCTTGTCTCGTTGTCCGTGCTAACTCATAGGCAGGCGATTTGTCTCCATCGAGCCCTATTTTTCCATTTTTCAACAATAATATTATTTATGCTTAATCCCTTCCTATTAAGTTTCTACCGTATACTATTATAATACCATAGACGACACCTATACTCTCGAGATTGTAACTGTTCTTAGTTAGTGGCCGGGCAAGCAGAACCCAACTCTGAAAGAGGTAGTAACGGCCGGTCGGCTGGCGCACGCGCAGTTAGTTGTCGCGAACTTACGTTAAAAAACCAACTTTATTTCAATTACTTTTACATTTAATTGACACATTTACTCACTGCTAAGCATACAATAATAATGAATAATAATGCATTCCGCGTATATATTTATACATGTCATCAATTACTTATGATAAACTATATCCTAGAAACTTCGGTGTGCTTCGGCTCTCACATCCCGTTAGTTGTCATCTGCTCCTAAGTTTAGCGATCAGTGGTTATTTATTACTGTTGCTGATAAATATATCTTATCCTTTTCCTGTTGTGCTGATGAGGCGTCGTTGTTGGTAGAGTCTGGTGGGAATCGGTATGGTTCCCTTCTAGGAAGTGTGTGTGATGGCGCGACAATCAAGCAAGCAACAGGTAAACTCTGAAACAGTCATAATATCCTCTCTACCCGTCGATGGATTTCAGAATCAGACGAGCGAATGAAATAAAAGAGACGACGAGAACAGTTTTCCATCACGACAGAAAGAGTTAAGTATACCCACAAGCTATTATGAAATTTGGAAAATAATTTCTGCAAAGTAATAAAGAAGGGTTCTAGTATTTTCTGTAATGTTCTAGTATTTTTCTTGTTTTGCCGTTTGTTTAAAATAAGATCAATAATTTGCATCAAACACGGACGAAATTCGAGTTCAGTAGCACAGACTCTCTTTAAAACAATCTTGCCAATTTCATCAATTTCCCTACATCACTAGATGGTTTTATATTTAAAGCCCGTTCCACAGATATTTAATTTACAAATAACTCTATCTCTTTTAAAATGGTAGGTTATAAAGGATGGGATAGAGGTACTTAAGATATATTGAGGTATTTCTTCCGTAGCTTGGAAACATTACTAGTAGTAAGAATTTGAAAACAATTTTCATTTGGGGGCAAAACATACTAAACAGAATGTATTATAATAATATTGTGTCGATTTCATGTTTTATAGGGCTATTCTTTATATTCTTCTCAACACTGTTGGGAGGCGAATATTTGCTATCTATTTCCAAGGTTGGATTATGGGAGTAACGCCAATTAAACATATGGATATTCATCGACGCACTCAATCGTATAGTACGTGTCAGTTTTAAAAATTAGGATGTTGAAGATGTAATTGCCGATTTGAATACCGTAATAAGCGATCTTCGACCTTTGTGGGCGCAAAAACGAAATAGTTGATGATAGCGATGAAGACGGTATTTTAAAGACGATGACAGATCGTGACTCCAATGAAATGATTTATAATATTGAAATATACGCTGATATAGGCTTGAGTGATTTGAGAATCATATATAATAGATGGCTCAAATCGCATGTTGAAGAACCACAGCAATTAATTTGAGTGACCAGTGGAGCCTCCCCCCCTTCTTGTTAACTAACACCTATTCCGTCACCCATATTTGCAGCCTTTAGTTTTACAATATGGATATTATAACATTTTTTGGCATGTATGGATTACCCAACTATCAAAACGTAGCTGTATATCGGTCGAGAGAAGGTTTTCGGGATTCAAAATAGTGTTTATTATTTTGTCCAATATGTTGTTAGAAACGTGTAGCAATGCGGAAAGGGCCCGTCATTTAGAATTTAGTGATGCAGTAGATCTACTGTTGCTCCGCTTAAGACTAGCCCGATACTTATTTGTATTACTCGTATATCTGTATCCTTTTATGTTAGATTTTTTTTCAGTGACAAAGTCCTAAATTAAAAAAAGTTACAAATAACTATCAACCCAGTTTCCATGTAAAAAAATCCGCTGTACAATGCCTCCTAATATTCATAAACGCGTTTTCCTGTTAAGAGTGCGGCTTGTTTGATGTTTATTCATTAGTTGTTCTGTTACTTTCAGATACTTTCAACGTTAGTGCTTTTCTGCGTCGGATACACGAGTGCAATAAAAGTCACATTTGGGACAAGTGGAGGTCCTATTGTACCGCCACCTCCCCCGAAACCGACGGAGGCGCCAAAACCACCGTTCAGGGACCCAGCGCCAGTATGGGAAGAGCTGGCCAACGATGTACCGAACCCTAATCCTTACAAGTACGTATTCACTTGCGTAATTAAATGTAGTTAATGAAGATTAGAATAAAGTTAAGGCGACAATGTATGCAAATTTCGACGATTACATTTTTCGGCAACTTTTGAACCGTCGTAGTCAACTAACTGATAATGTTGGGAAACTGAAAAAAAATGTCATAATCAAAGGTACCTTTTTAAGTGCTTACCTATTTCAGATTTTTCAGATTTCAGATGCATGAAAATTTAATAAAAAAACATAATCTGGGAGCTATATAGGAAATTTTCATTGGAGTATTTTTTGAACCCATCTTTTACACTAAACAGCAGGACAAAAAAGTTTTAAAAAATAGAAAGGCATTTTAACAATAATCATAAAGTACATGACAATCACGAAATTCTAAAAAAATAGTTTTTCCTAATAAAAAAAAAATATATAAAAAGTGCAAGTTTCATCCATATTCTCTATTAAATATTACTTAATATTGCATGTTTTTTAATTTTAATATTTTTTTCATAAACTATATCAATGAAACTTGCAGTAGGTATCATCGATTTTTTCTGACATAAAATATTAGTATATTTTAAAAATAATATTGTCTACAGCAAGTTTCTATTCATTTTCTCATACAGATGCTCCGAGCCGGCTTCATTCGGCGCATTTGCATGAGATCTTCTTATGAGATTTGTATGAATTTTTTTTACATACATCGTCGCCTTAAGTAGTGAAAAGTAATTCGGAGACACCTATGTCAAAATTTTTGATAAGGAAGGACGTCAGATTTCTTTATTAAATATATGTTTATCTCAAATGAAAACCTAAAGTTATTTTTTTTATTTTTAAGACATTTGTTTCTTTTAAAATATTTTTAATACAGACTGATACTCTAATAAATTCTACACAAAACTTGAAATTATCAATGAAAACATAGGGGTTTATATTATACATCTGGAAAGAAAATTAATGTTGATTGCTTTTACACACCACAGATATTTTTGTCCTTTATTTTGTCTTCTAATTTTTTCTTCCAGTGAAATTAAATGAGAAATTGTAAAAACATTTGGTAGTTGCAAGACAAAATAACGTATTATTTTATTACATTGTGTTTATGACGACCAGACATGGCGATAATTCGTAAAATATGCAATAAATGACAAATAAATCTCGCAACAGAGATGCAGAAAGACCCAGAATTGCATCCCACTCGGCAATAAAATCTTCACTGACATCTGCATTGATTGTATGCATGACATCCGTAGGAGATTGCCTTGATTGAATTATTAATAGCCCCAACTCGATGTGTCTGTACATACCTCGTAATATATGACTTCAATCTTAGCCCATGCTAGTACATCATCTGGTTGTTTCACTGTTAATTGATTTATTATTTTTTACCATTATTGATAAAGATAAAGGTCTTGTATTATACTCTTAAGTGACATGTTTATTGATTTCAATTACATTAATTAGACATTGCCAGTTACTTTAACCTCCCATTTCATACCCTTCCACCTTATATCAGCCTCCAGTGTCATCTCAGCCATCCATTTGTCCTTTAAATTTCGGAGGAGCAAAACAAACTGTGGTGGAGCAGGCATTGCTTACAAGTCAAACTAGTATTTCTAACAACAGATCGGTGAATCGACCTTCAAACTACAAAGTAACATCAAACTGCGGTCAATTTTGTAGAATGCTTCTGAAGCCTTTAATTCCTAGTATTTTTCTGGGCTCTTGTTTAATTTAATAACTACATCAATGTTGGTTTAAGACCATGCTAAGGGCGAATCCGCCACCTCGAGGCATTTTAACGAACGTTATCGTTACGTTGCCCCGAGATAAGAGGAATGAATTTGGACAATACAATCCATAAATCAAACTACGCCACTGCCCGTCAGACGCCAACCCTTACGGCAAGACCTGAGAAGAGATACTCAGAGTTCACCCTCGACCCCTGACTTCTAAATTTTGACAGCTTTCTCCATCCACTCGTTTGGTTCCGGGTTCGAAGTCGCTTGCGTGATCCTTACCGATAGCATTATTTGTATACGCGGCATTCCGTCACTCAGAAATATCACGGATCCAAGACGTCCTTTACTTGGCTATCATCACTCAAGATCGGATGGCCAGCGGATCGTTTCTAATGATAGGTGACGACAGGTCGACACCTACCCCGCGTCTTAGGTTGCATTACGCTTCTAGACGCCCCCAGATATTCGTCAGTTGAGCAAGACCGGTAAGCCGACCAATACATCAACAGTCCAAAACCGCCCGAGTTGTTGTCCCAGATCAGCCGTTCAGTGGGTTTACCGGGCTAGTCCCTCTTCGGGGAGGCTGCCAGATGGGTGTTAAGCCATGAGCGGGCCCACCATGATAACAAAATTGGCCATTAGGACCCTAGCTGCATGGCCCCATTAAACTCCAATAACCACATCCAAGCGAGGCTGGCGGATCAGCACCAACAATCAATAAGCTATTTCTATGTCCGATTAATTTCACTGAATCGCCTTGTCTCCAATCCACAACAGTTTATTCAACCTTATAAAATGTAATTATCCCACTCCTGTTTTACGAAAAAAACTATGCGAAGTGCGACCAATATAACATTCTAATATCTTATATGTGGTTTCATCTATGTGATAACTGATGCGTGTGGAAGGATGAAGGACAGCAACACCCGACTGACCTCACGACCAGAAAAGGAGTATTATGCATTGTTAAAATAGTTTCCTAGTCTTGTTTAACTTGTATGGCGCCCAAATTAGTCTCATTTTTCATGTTTCATCAAAAATATGTTTTAAAATCCGTGATAAAAGTTATTCCGTATGTATAACAAAAAGTCAATGATAACTGGAACAGAATAAATTAAAATGAATAGCCGCAAATTTCATAAACAACGAGACTATGGAATTCAGTAGCGAATACCAAAATAAAAGAGGCATCAGAAGTTAGGCTTTCGGTAAATTTTTCTCGTATTATTCATATACCTTTTTTGTCTATAGGCCAACTCCTGCACCTTACCCAAGAATCTTCCCATCAACGCCAAGCACAACACCAGTACCATCAACCCCAAAACCAGTGGGTCAGAAGATGTATACCCACATCCAGTACAACGTGCCGAAACCTCAGCCTCAAGATATCAACGTACCACCCCCTCAACCGACTCAGAGCAACGCCCTAAAATTCGTACAAGCTTACCTACCCAGGCAACCTGTAAACAGCCAACAGAACCAAGAGCCAAAAGACGACTTATATAAAGTGCACGAAAAGACCGACGACATTGACAATCATATCGCACCATCCGTTGTACCTGAACTTGGCACTAAATATATACCAGCTTTCGGACTTACGTATTTCACACCCCAGCAGTATTACGATCCGAGGAAATTCGTGAGGTACAACAATGACGAGGACGAAAGGAGATACAACGAGATACACAATAATGAAATATTCGACAGCCAAAATCAGCACAGCAACGATTTGACGCTCAGCTTTGAGAAAACTCTGCATCAAAGGGTTCCAAAATCATCTGATCGTGAGGTAAAAACTATTTGTTATTCGAGTCTTACATTTTAAACGACTACTGTGTCTTTTGAAAGGCCTTTCAGTCTTATTTTGTCAGTAAAATCTGTTTGGGCATTCATGATTAAAATATTGTGAATTCAAAAGTGGTGGATAACTTTCCAAAGATTTTCATCTTCGTTCTTGTTGTAATAACCTAATCATTGGGGAGAAATACGGCGGTTTTTTTTGCGACAACTAGCGATAACAATGGTCAATGAAGCAGGAAGAAAACCGCAATTCTAAAGACTACTTTTAGACTCGTTGGCTCGCTCATTCATTATATTATATTTTTCGACACTTGACAAGTCGACTGTGAATGTAACATCGCTTTGTCCAACAGTTGTACTTTTTTTTATTATATTGATTTAAAAGTTTTTTGATGTTAAAGCTTTGATTTAAAGTATTTAATAAAATAAACAATAAACTGCATTTATTTGTCGCTTTTTAAAATAACTACTAACTTATGATTTAAGTTGACAGTGCAGACTTAATATCTAGACATTAGAAAGTCTGCCTTAGAATAGGCTCAGGCTTAGTTAGGTGACTCTGTCACACGTAAATAATAATACGAGTATGCCCTGCATCATTTTTTTGCTAGCATCTTATTACAAATATGACATTAATTATTGCCTAGATGGAATACTGAAATAAATAAATAAATTAAAAAGTAATGGACAACTCTTCCATGGTGTCAAATCTCCTGGCGGTTTTCCAAAATCGTAATACTAATAATATCCATTTTCTTTTGCAGGCCTTCGTACCGCGATCACCGTACACTATCTTCCCTCAACAATACTTTTACCCTATGAACTACGCTCAGCATTAATGAAAAGAGGGGAGCATTTTGATGAATTGTTGGCGAAACATTTGTTTCAAAGTGTGTGAGATATTTTTTGTAAATAGAATAGCGTGTAAGAGTAAAATTTCAAAATGAAATTTTATGTCTTAACCAGAAAATTCCCTTCCGACGGGCTGTAATTTTTTCTTGTTTTTTCCGCAAATTTTGTATATTTTGTAAAAAAAATGCTTCGTTTCGCTGTAAAAAGTTAACAAAAGTGTGAATTTCCATTTGCCATATGTCGAGATATTTATTGTGTTTCAGAGAGCTATGTAAACCTTAGGATCGAAGTTGATTTAAATAAAGTTAGGTATAAAATTATGTCGTTGTTTCATTTTATTTATCAAGCTGGTTTTGAAGGATGCAAATAATATTAACAAAAGTGAGTCAAGTTTGAACAAATGCAGTAAAATTTGAGACACACAATGGCAGTCACTCCACTGACCTTAAAACTATGTACACAAAATTTACAATTCTAGTTCTGTTGTAAAACAAATATTGGCCATTTGCCTTGCAATAATGTCGATCTAAGATAGAAGATAGATAGATAGATAAGATAGAAGTTGATCTAGAATAAGCCGATCGTTATATTCATAAATTAAGAAACAAAATGGTGTTGCAAAAGCCAAAAATGCGCTGAATGGGCATTGCAGGATATTAATCCCAAGGTGACTTAAAATCACTTAAAATCGAGACAAAATATAGTGGAAGCCGTGGAAAGAAAATATTAATATTATTTACGAAACCGATTGGGCTCATTGATTTACGGACAATATAGAGCGCAAACTACTGTGAGTAGGAACTTTTGCAAGAAGCTTTATTAGGGTTCATAGGGGTGTCCTGAGTAAGAATTTTGTGAACTATAAGGGGTAAAAGGTTGTCTTTTTTCCAGTCGAATACATATCTCCGAAATTGAATACGATAGAATCTCGAAATTTAATACTGTCCTCAGAAAATAAGCGTATTGGTGTTGGAGGGTTTAGCGAAAATCGGCTCAAATCCGGATGTAAACTTAATATTTGAGTATATTAGTGGGAAATCCAATAAGGAATGTATGTTCAAGGTATTTACAAAATTCAACTTTTAAACAGAGTAGGTAGATTGAAACGGAGGTATAAATTTAGACATATCTCTGAAATAGATGAATTCTCTTACGGAGTTTCCGCTTGAAGTTTGTAACACCCGACGTGTCATTGATGTTGCAACCGCCATTGTCCAGGGTAGACACCGTTGTCCAGGGCAGCTTATCCTGGACAACAGCTGTTGCAACATCGCCAAAACGTTGGATGTTACAAACGTCAGGCGGTAAATTTGTTTTATCTTATTTAAATTATTATCAAATAACCCCGATAGTCTTCGATTTCATAGATGAATTTTCTCCTTTAAAATGATATTCATAGTCAAAATCAACCCATGTCTGGATGAAACGGGGATTACCTTTTTTGTAAAATTTGACATTCAGGTATTTTAGCGGCAATTGAAGTAAGTTTTACTAAATGAAACTTTACATAGGGGGTGGGATTAAAATGGAGGGTTAAATTTAGTCCATTATATCTTAAATTAACAAGAACACAAATTTTGCATATATGGCCCAAAGAAATCGTGTGTATTATACCCAAAAAAATAATGGAATACGTGATGGAGGGTTCGATAATAATTAATCCCTATATTGGTGAAACGGGAGATTGAAACTTTACAGCATCGAATGTGTATCCGCAGAAAGCAATAGGATTTCGAAATTCGTGAAATTCTATCGTATTCGAGGTTAATATAAATATATGTTACATTCGACGATTTACTGCGAAATGAAACAGAATATGATCTCAAAATTCATGTGAAATACTGCTCTAACTTTTTATTTAATCAACTTAACGCAATTTACAATGTGTACGACTCATACTAATATTTATATCAATTTATATTTTAAGAAGAGAAAAATAATAACATTGCCGATACAGATATTAGTATATGTGCGCTGCTGCCGCCCAACTAGGTATCAGGACTGTTCCAGGGCAGTAAGCTCTCTGGTTTTTTATGTAGGT
>JAOPUG010000333.1:13498093-13509518 GCA_027564375.1 Micropterix facetella | reverse complement strand
CTTCAAAATACGTAAACTTTCTATTTTTTTTCTTTTGTTTTATTTCTTTCAGGTTGTAAGAATGGCAAAAACATATGGGAAATAAGCAAAATTATAAGCAAAAACATACGGGAAATAAGCAAAAAGAATCCAAATTATCGCCTTATATTATGGTTAATTAACGTTGGCCGAGGAGAGACGTAAAAACATTTATGACATTTTTAAAACAAATATCTTTAAAAATATTATTTTGGTTTTTACTATACTAATAGTTATAATTATTCTATTTAGGCACCTAATACACACTGTGAAATTATTATGGTCTACTTACATTAAAAAATTTAAGCTAATTTAATTCTGAAATTTTGTTTAGTAGGTATGTATTATTATAATCCATTATATCGGTGTTCTCTATAGAATAGGTCTGCCTGTTTGGATTGACACAAACTATGTTTAAATTCTAATGGTGTATGTTTTGTTATCTAATAATGTAAATAAGATAAATAAATAAAATATATACTCATCTATATATAATAGTTACTGTATACCGTATACATATTTCGATATATTTTATCAATACATATAATTTTACATATGTATATGTATCTATTAAAATGCTGTTTTTTGCTATTTTAAAATCTAAGCTTTGGGGATATTTTATTTGCGTGATATAGTCAGCTTGGTATACTATAACAGCATATTAACGCTCGCCTAAGAACAAGCTTGAATATATCTAGTTAGCGTGCAATTATTTGCATCAGGTTGTACTTGTAGTTAATATTTCTCCCTATAATGAAAAACCATATCGACGATTGAAATGCAAAGTAACTAATGGACCATTGAATTATCTTCTCAACAAAGCCAATTAAATTTTTCATTTGCATTTTTCAATAAAAATATACATTTTAGTTAGCTAATCGATTTGACAGTCGATGGCCTAGTTGAAATATTTTTTATCGCTCTGTTTATTCTTTACAGGAACTACATGTATCTTTCATGGATTAAAAAAGAAATGGCTTGTTAGCCAAATTATCAGTTTTCTCCTTCGGGTAGAGAGGTTAATAAACACTAAAAGAAATTTAAAAATATACCTAATTGACTTATATGATATATGAAGAAATATTATGGGAGAGTAAAAGCTTTATACACCGTAATACCCATATTATGTTTGTGTCTAAGTTACTAATGTGATATTTAAAATAATTATACTGGAAATTAAAAACATTTAAAATCCATATTTCTGATATTTCAATAAAATCCAATCTTGCACGTCGCAGTCGTAATGTGAGCCTTACAGATGAATATTTTAGGCTTTTACTTGGCAATGAAGAATAACCCTTATAATATTCTGCAGTAAGAAAAAAAGGTCATACGTGAAATGTATTGTTTTTAAATATGTGACATAACGTCATAAGAGCCATGTAATCACATTTAAGAAGTAACGGAAAGGCTAAATTTTAATCGACGATTCGTAAGCTACCTCAAGAATGAAAATAGGAAAAATATGTTATTTTTTGGCTTTTGATATCCAAATATTTTAAAAAATTCTGTCATTTATGTACATTGAGGAAGACGCCAACATTTTTCTTTAATCTCCATGAAATCCGGCTCTTAGGCTTTAAAAAAATTAGCTGGTTACAGCAGTAGGTATATAATTTATTGTCGACCAAAATACAAGACCAGTATTTTCGACCAGACGTACAAGCACAGCCATCGATGGGCTGGTACGTCTAGCCGATATACGATATTTTTTAAAAATATGGATAAATTGCAAATGAAAATAACAAGAGAAATAGCGATATATATCGGCAACTTTGGCCCGCCCAGTGATTGGTAATCCCTTACTTATCCAAAATTGCTTAAAACCAATTCCAATAAGTTTATCTCGTCACCACGATTCCAAAAATACCCATACACGCTATGCTTGCTCTACCTATTATTCAGATTCTCCTCCATGCCAAGTAAACCAGGATACACCTGCAGCAGCACCCAAATGACTCTAAACCTATTCCAACAAGTTTCTCTCGGCACCACGATTCCAAAAATACCCATATACGCTATGCTTGTTCTACCTATTGGTCAGATTCTCCTCCAGGCCAAGTAAACTGCATCTGTCCATATGGATGCACCATATGGACAGATGAACACACAAACGCACAGCATGCATCAGACTATATGACCCGTCCTACGTAATAATACGGATGGGCCATAAAGCATTTCATGATGTCCTCTGTTATATCAATGGACCATAATGTGTCCTTTGGCATACCAACTCCTGCCTGGAGTCGTACGAACTAATCTAATCTAAACCTACGTCGCAGTCGTCCTCTTGTCTTGTATACACAATTGAAAAAAGAAATAATCAAAGGTAACGGCAGCCGGCTCATTAATGTAATGCCATAGGATGTAAGTAATCGCGAAATGTGATCGAAGTGGCAAATTGTAGACCCATACAAAAATCTGATACTTCACCGCAGCATGACCGCAGCATATTTGGTTAACAATAAGATCTTTATTTTGACGCGTTTCGTAACAATGCAATGAAAACCATCTGAAACGTTGTCGATCTGGCGGCGGATTACGCAGATATCTTGCCCGCACGATGGAAAACAGTCACAACTCAAGAAAACTTTAAATAACGACTAATTTAAATATTTAGTATGTTTATATGTACTTATTTATATGTATTAGATATGTATCAAATTTGGGAATTTATCTACTTTGGAAATGCCGGAATATACTATATATTATAGGTACATAATGCTATACAAACTACTATAGGTTATAGGTAGTTATCAATAAGTTCTTTGCGTGATACTAGTTTCAGTACCTTACCAAATTTAAAGATAAATCCAAAATCGAAATGACTTGAGTACCATAACTGAATGCGAAAATGAATCGAAACGTGCTGTAGGAAATATTATATTTAATATATACTAATATGTTATTTTAGAAAAATAATCGATGATACTGCAAGTTTAATGTATATATTTAACAAGCGGTAATACCCGGCTTTGCACGGGAGTAATTTTAAATTTATTGTTTGGAAACTGGTTACAAAGTCAAAAAACTTTGGTCGAACTTCACAGAGAAAGAACAGAATGGCACAAAAATTAACTACGGAAATTATGTGAAAAAATTGTATTTCCTTCCTACTGCAACTAATTCACATACATTACCGTATTCCGAAGTTTGAATCATATCCGCAATATATTGGTCAGCTGTACTGTAGTTGTCGCCAATGTTATCGTATGACATAATAAAAAATTCATCCTAGTTACCTAAAATGTAATAGACAACTTGTTGACGTACGACAAAAGCCTTTTCTTGATTACCATACATAAATAAAGAAAGAGATCGGAATAAGCAAGCGCCGTCTCTTACAATCGGTACAACCCCTAAAGCCCTTCAGTCAAAACTAGTATTGACTAGTCAAAACTAAATTAATCCATGCAATGTTTGTTAAAAGTAGCTTTGACTGATTACAATCGGGTAAAACTACTTTATACCAACATATATCATTTAAAAATAGCTTGAGCGCAGGGAATGGAAAGTTATACAACAATATACTTATTTAGAATAATTGAAAGTACTTATTTACTAGTTAAGAATAGCAAAATAATTAAATTAAAGTTTATTCCTAGTGCACGGAAAGTAGGAATTCAAGTTTTTAGCATATTTCAACGAGATTTATACTAATCTTTAGAACGCGTTGTCTTTATTTCATCGACATCATTACATTAAATCATCCACGAGGCCAACATATTCTCAATATAATAGTTAGTTCGTTTCACCGGTCCCTGGCTTTGGCTATGCTTCGGCTTAGCCAAAGCCAGGGAACGTCAACTTAGACCACATTGAAGCCTACTCCCTAATGACGTTGTTGACAAATGCCCTTCATTATTGGAGTGTAGAATACACAGGGCTATATAAGGTTAAAACATCGGAGAGCTGATATGCCACCTCTTCAGATTTCTTGCTTTGCAGCCAGCGTAATATGCCGAATTTGATCACATGATCTTTGTAAGACTATCATCAATTTGAAACTGTGATGGAAGTGAGCTTGCATGTCAATTAGATCGACTTGACAGCGGATTTCCATTTGTGAATTAAGAATGGTTTTGCAAACCAAATCTTTTTTGTTCTTACTTTTCCTTTCATTGATATGTTTCACACATATTTATCATTTCAGAAAAAAATTGGGCGTATTTCCGTTAAAGGTTCTTTATTCAATATATCTCGATCCCCATAATTAGTATTAACTAACATTATTTAGTCAAAACTCGTTTTGACTGAGGTGCTTGATTAAAGCTAGTAAGACTAGTTTTAACTGAAATCATGTATCGACGGTAACATATGTATACATATATATCATAGAAGTCGAGATGCTTAAAAGCGGTTGTTTTTAAAAAAAAATCCTCGCAACTCATTAAATGAAAATTATTCGATGATATTATGGAACGTTCTACATTTTAAAATGGATTACATATAAATAAGTCTCAATAAAAATGTATATAGACATTTTAAAAGTCATTATTTTACGTAATTTTCTGTGATTTTAATTTTGTCTCATATTCTAAATCATCACACCTAAAAGTCCGATTTTATCTTTTTATTATTTGTCCTATCGCAATTTTGAAATAATAGAAATTAAAGAAGTTGCAGAAAATAATTAAATTTTGAGTTATGACTGTGTTCCTCCAAACTAATCATGTTTCTTGTAAGTATATCGCGGCATAAATCACGGTCACTCCAAATGAGGGCTAAATGATATGCTCTCTTGCTTTACAGCCTCGATGTTTAATACGAAATATTGCGAAATGACATTCATGACAACACGAGGTTAGTTAATTGAAATTGCTACGCTGACTCCGAAAAATGACCTGTAACGGTCGTTCGGCGAAAGTAATTAGAACTGTTTTAAGTCGGTGACCTTCTAGTAAGTCCCAACCCAACAATGCGAAAAGTGAATAACAATGGAAGTACGAAATCACATAATAATATGGGGTACTACTTGCAAAAGTACTTCATATGGGCTTGAGTATGGTATTAGACCAAGCGGCTGTATTATCTGCTTGCATTTAGGTAGGCGGTATTGCTATGTAAACGTAGTTTATCGTCGCGGATGAATAAACACAAGGAATGACTTAGATTTCGTCATTATTATATCAAAGTATAAAAATATGACAAACTATGTAAATATGTAGTAGGATGTAGCACAGTATTATAAGTATACAGTAGGCCAGCTTGCGTTCGAGACAGGGCAAACGTGTAGCGCGATATAAAGCTAGGGAGAAGGTAAATCGTACCCGTTTGCCATATAAATTTTAGTATAACTGTGGGTACGTCGGAAAGGGCTTTGTCGTATTATTGTATTTTCGGAATTATTAATTCGAATAATATTCAATATTATTACATATTATTAATTATATTAACGGAATAATATTCAATATTATTAATTCGATATTTTATTAAGAATATCGGCGTTATGCGTACTACCTGAGATGCGTATTCAGATGCAATTAATCAGATGATATAAATAAAATGAAGTTGTCGCCGATTTACGACATATTTCTTAATTAGAAATGTTACGTAAGCCACTATATAAGGTTTAAAACATGCGAAAAGTAAACAATATATTTTTATAATTTATCTTATATTTTTTCAAAATATTCTCCATTATTCTCTATGCAAATTTCTATCCGTTTAACCAGCTCTGGAAACATATATTCTAGTCTTTCCCCGACAGGTCAGAAATAGCTGATTCGTAGGCAGCCCCCGCTTCATCGGCAGTTGAAAAAAACTTTCGTTTTATGTTATCTTTTGAAAATTGGGAATAAAAGGAAGTCACAGGGAACTAAGTCAGGGATGTAAGGTGGATGAGTCTGGTTTTAATTACCATAGTCATGAATAAAGTACTTTGTTCTGAGGGAAGTGTGTGAAGACGCGTTGTCATTTCTCTAAGCCCGGTCTTTGGTCGTCTCTCCTGCACAGCTTTGAAAATTTGTGGCCATATGAATATTTGGTACCATTCTGAGTTAACTGATCTGTAATCTATCATTGATTTCGCAAGACGTCCACTTCGTAAAGAAAAACTGGCCACCATTTTTTTACCAATGTTCTTAGGGTTTTGCAATTTTGTTGGCAACTGGCTATCTGAAAACATCCATACCGGCGAACGCTTCTTGCTTTCCGGATCATACTAATATATACATGTTTTATCGCCAGTAATGATTTCAGAAATACGCCTTTATGCCCCATTTTCTAAAAGTAGTCTCATTTCTCGGCACCAATCCACATTGGCTTCTTTTTCCTTTTCGGAGAGCACACGAGGTATCCAACGACAACAAAGTCTCCTCGCTTCAAGATGTTCGTATAAGATGGTATGAACACTAACCGAAATAATGTGTAGGATTTTCTATATATCCTTAAATGTGATACGTAGGTCTTGTAGCACCAGGATTTCAGTAGTCTACATATTTTCTGCAGTGACTGCTGTTGGCGGGCGTCCATTTCTGTCGTCACTTTCACGGCTAGTTCTGCCTCTTTTAAATTTGTTAAACCATCTAAAAATCATTGCCTGAGAAGAAGTAGATTCCCCTGAAGCTGATTTTAAACTTTCAATGCTTAAGATTTCAATTCAACTAATTTTAAAGTCGTATGAGACTCTTGGTGGGTTTGGGATGATTTTAGTTTTTTCAGTGTTTTTTTTAAATGTTTATTCAGTTAGTATTTTAAATAAATGTGATGTTACGTTGAGGTCGTGAGGAAGTGGATGGTGTTCCTATATTAATAATAGGACTGCCGTGTTTTGGACCATTTATTTCTTTCGGCGAGGGTTTCAATAAATACTTTTCAAAATAATGTCGTTTACGTAGCAATATATCCGATCAATTGCAGATTTACAGACGAAAGTGTGCTTAATTTGTATGAATACATTGTAAATCATATTGATTTAATGACAGTCGCCAATACAGAATATATTATTATGTTAAACAATATATTGTTATAATATTTGGATATAACATAATAGAATCTTTGATGAACGAGGTAGACTATTCATAGCCTGCGCTGAATTCAATGGATCGTCTTAATAGCATTCCACGGCATGGAATACCTATGCATTCCTTAGGGTTGAAAAAGAGGTAATTCCAATAGTGTATCGCTATCTATCGGCGCTTGGCGTTGTACAAATTGTACGGCACCGACACAATAATCTGTCACAAAAGTGAGTTGTAACTTTTTTAGCACGTTTTTATTAACTCGCTTTCTTGTTTGTCTGTGTGTATGTTCGGTACAAATTTTACAATCGATTTTAAACTAACTTCACTACATCCGATCATGCTGAAATTTTGCATACACCTTTGGTTCTAAAGTCAATACAGTACAGTATATTCAATATTACGGTAGATCCAATATGGCGGCCACCACATAATGGCGGATTACCTTTATCTTTACAATCCCTTTGACATGGATATTAAATGAAAGGGTATGACATGTAGAATACAATGTCAAGTGACGTCATTCTAAATCCAATATGTTGGCCACCACAATATGGTGGATTACTTTTTTATTTACAGGGGGGAGAGGGTAAGTTGGTGAAAGCGGGGTAGGGGTACAGGCACTCTGGCGATCAAGCAGCAACCAAGCTGCGAGGAACTGCCACAAATAAAAGAAGAAGAAGCGCCTCCCACTGATAACGGTAAAGCGTCTCACCAAAAGTGTCCGATCACATTTTAGTCAGTGCACTCTCGCCCCGGTAAAAGACCTTCGCTCCAAAAATTACGTTGACAAGTTATTTCTATGTAGATATATATTTATATATATTCTATACAAGTACATATTATATACGTATTATTACTTAATTAATATTTATTATTACTTATTTATAATTGTGAAATTATTATCGTCTAATTAAAATTTCATATTTAACCTAACTTAATTTGGATTTATTTTTTAAATTATTTATTTTTATAGTAGTTTGTGTTGGCGTTCTCATTAGAATAGGATCTGCATGGTTAGAAGCCATACAAACTATTGTTTAAATACTAATAGTGTATATTTGTGTCCTAATAAATTATATTAAAAAAAATACATAAGTTTTGAATCAACACACCACATCTAAATTGTTTTTATTTAATTGATCTAATTAATTCTACAGAATATGTATAATTATTTAATGATGGTGCTTCTGCTCTAAGACAAGTGCTCACCTTACCGATTTGCAATTATAATTCAGCATTTACGCAAGGTGCAATCGTGAAATGTAACAATGGGTAGCCAATTGAAGGAGCTGACGGAAGACAGCTCGGCGGGAGCCAGAACAGGCAGTGGAATCGCTTTCGGTGATTACGACGAAGAATGCGTGTTACGCCTGCATTTATATCGATGTGCAAATTAAAACAATAATAATCGCCGTTCTCTACTACTCAACGCCTCAGTGAGTGAGCGATTACGCTTCGGCTTACGACCGAGAAATTACGGCCGTTATAACACCTATCTTCGTGAAAATCGGCGAATTATAAAGTGACAGTAAGCCTTAATCATTGCACCATTTTCGGAAAGTAAAGATACTCGTACAACAAATCTATGTTAGCACAGGTAAGATGAAACTAAATATAGGTACTGTCCCTCTTAAGCCACAATTCCCTAGCCATCTATGAAAACTTCTAATTGTGAAAAAAGCGCTATTGGCGAGGCGTCTCTGTCTGTCTATAGTGTATATGCCAACGTCGATAAGTCAACCAGTTTTAAAGTTATTATCACAAAATTAATTTTACCCAATGGTCTATCAATTGATTTCCTGTCAATTGCAAATATTTTTGGAAATCATATTTTTTTTACATATATAATTATCTTAATGACGTTTGTACTTTTATATAGGGTATTTTTTTTTAAATCTACTAGATTTTTAAAAATATACCCAATTTTTACCCGAGAACCTAAATATTTAAATCACAGGTGATGAGGTATTTTATATCAATCTAACTCAAGTTGATACCAGGTATCGTGCAAAACCTTAGTCAACGGAACAAGTCTGAAACGGAACAAGTCTGCTAATGATGGGATGGTTACCAATAGCCTCATAGTATAATATTATTTATCAGTTTCAGAGCTTACGACGGTCGGAAGTCGCACTCATCGGACATTGTTACCTCTTATGCGCCCATTACTTTTTCTCTTCTGCTAGCCAACGTTGGACACATGCACACTCTTCTGCTCCATTAGCCTCTGCATATGGGTTCTTCCACTATCCCAAGAGTGTGAAGGTGTTTGTTGAGCTGGTAGTGCCCTGTTAGCAGCCCCACCGTCTTGCATTTTCAGTAAGTTGCATTTCAGAAAGCTAGCCCATTCCCCAGATTCCCGCGAGAAGAGTTTTAAATTTGAAAAAAATTTTGGTCGAGATCCTGCCAACATTTGCTATTGGTTATTAAACAAGAAAAATGTGTTGATTATTTAATTTTGTGAATATTTGTGTCTTAATATTGGCAATATTCTAATAATTTAATCGACTTTTATATCTACTATATGGACTGTTTTACCCCCTGATGCCAACACATAAAGATTACGGTTGACATGACATGTGAAAGGGTCAAGTACAGTTGTCGACATGAGAGAAACATTCAGGAAATGCCATTTCTCTCCATCGTCCATTACTGCATGCACTCGTTTTCAACGCTGATAACTCCTCAACCAATGATGATAACTTCATACTGTAAAGGACATCTTCTATCTACATTACATGCTTGAGCGAATTAAAAGAAACATTTTTGTAAAGATTAATGAATTGCTGTGAAAATTAGTTTTGATTTTAAAAATTGTCTGGATGAACTCGCGCCTTTTTCTCATAACTCGGGAAATACCGTACATGCCACTTTGAAATTTGCACCACTCGACTCACCGATGTTGATTTCCAGATTTCAGAAATATAAAAAAAATATCTAGGTTAGATTTTAGTTTATAAAAGTTTAAAAGTCACATCACCGTTCTCTATTGTTTCAAATAATATAAATCATCACTGTTCAGTCTTTTTACAGATATGGATTCTCTTTACAGTTTAACATTTTCGTTAGATTGCCAATCAGCAATGAAACTAAATGAGAATCTGTCTAACGATTCTTCAGTTTATCGTGATTTAAGTGTCGCACATAATAATGTCTCGAAACAAAGCGGACGCCTTTTTTTATCCACCGTATTCTAGCGACGAGATGTTGGACACTGCAATTACAATAATTGTTTACAAAAAGATATTTCAGTGCAGACATTTCAATGCATTTGACAGTCAAAAATTGCAATTAAAATTAAAAATCTACCTAAGGGTAATCTACAAACTAACATTACTAGTATAGTCAGATAAACCACAGAGTTGGATGACTCTTGAAAAACGGGACACGACGGGAAAAGATTTAGTACGGTGAAGACTTAAAACGATATTTTAATCGAGACATGAGTGTAGGAGAGAAAACTGTCTGTGGCATATCGTTCCGCAGTCTTGTAGCTAACACGTAAATGACTCATTGACTACGTTGTATTAATGTACAGGGATCGCCAGCGTACCGTTTAATGCTGATCTTAGAGCGAGGCCGTGAGATGATAGCTAGCTGAGAAGATCGTTGATGTAGGATGATTGCTGAGTTAAAATGTTTTTAAATCCGAATTAAAAGCAGGGAACATTCTTGTCTGGCTCACCAGACTTTACCTTGCACCTGCCTGAAATTAACCAAAAGCATTATTTTCCCCCATAAATAAATTGTTTTCCCTGCAGTTAACCAATCCCAACCAGATTAAATGAATACCTAATAACCTTACCGATTACACGTAATTTACATTTTATTTTTGTAACAAAAATACTCAACAAATTAAAAATACACCCTAAAAAATACAATAAAATCGTAAATTCATAAAAAAAAAACAACAAAATCTAACTTGAAATAGAAGTAATAAATATTTGGTTAATAACGAACCTTGCCATAACGACAATTGCGTGTCGGATTTGCATAATAGTGTTACGTATAACATCATTTAATTTTATTTCATATCAGCTTATCCAGTAGGTAGTCGCTCCTACTCTTCGGTGCGTGACACTATTTTAACATTTTAAAAATAAATTGAAATATAAAATAATTAAACTATCGTGCTAGTTGTATAAATTAAAAATATTATTATGATAACTAACATCCTGATTTTCAATAAAGTAACATGTAGTTACGAAATTAAAAACAAAATAATATTTAATTAAATAAAGAAATAGGAATAATATGGTATAGTATAATGTTAAAAAAAAATTGGTACAACTTAAAAATATATCAGATTAACAATAATCATGGAATCAAACAATATTTTTTTTATTTATTAGGTTATAAACAATACACCGTTAGTATTAAACATTGTTTGTGTCGCTCCTACTTAGGCAAAGCCTATTCTAAAGAGAACACTAATATAAATT
>JAOPUG010000333.1:13450049-13466605 GCA_027564375.1 Micropterix facetella | reverse complement strand
TTGGTTTAAAATTTGGTTAATTTACAACTTAAAAAAAGGCGAAAGTTTTAGTGCTTCAGCCAAACTTTATATCTAATTAAAACAAATATATGGGTGGCGTAGACAAATGTGACCAAGCTGTAGCTAATTTGCGCACGCTAATGCGTATAAGAAAATGGTGGCGGCCAATATTTTTGTAGATGGGTATGGGTATGAGTGGACTGAAATTGAACTGCTCGCGATCAAGCGTAGGTCATATCGCTTCGCGATAGTGGACATTAATGATTATTTTTATGCATGGGAATTCCCACACAGTGCCAAGTAGAATAAAGTACACTTTTTCATCAACTTTTGGATATTTTACTTCACTTTCGACACTTTCTTACTGCACTAATACGAGGTCTAATGGGGTCGTGCAGCTCGAGTCCTAATTTCCAAAGATGGTTGGCCCGACTCACGATTCAACACCTATCCGAAATCCTGCTCGAAGAGGGACGAAACCGGTGAACCCGCTGTGGGTGGCGGCTGATCTGGGGGAAGACCTCGGGCGAACCTGGATGTCTGACCACTGATCGGCATGCCTGTCTTTGCTTATCGATCATCCTGAATGGTCCTCCACTCTTGCTCTTAATATATCCCAGCAATGCGGCATCAATATCCGAGAAAATTGTCGATGGATGGTTGTCTGAAGTATTGGTCGATCTGCCGGCCTTGCTCAACAACGAATAGCCGGAGGAGTTTGGAAGCACAATGCAACCTAAGGAAGCGGGGAGTAGTTAGATACCTAAAGCTATCTAGTCTTAGAAACGATACGTTGGACACTGCCTGCTCCTTTTGCTATTTAATGACTATATTTCCGATGCCTTACTAAAATTCGCAATTGGCGAACAGCCGGGAGAGTATGGAAGCCTAATGCAAGCTAGAAAGCGGTAGTAGTTAGATAGCTTATACTACATATCCTTAGAAACGATACGTTGTAAACCCGATTTCGGGTAGCAAGCCGAGTAAAGGCTGCCTCGTATGCGCGACATATGCCAGTAAAAAATTGCCTCTTACTTAAGGTAGAAGACCGCGCTATTGACTTCGAACCTTTTAACAGACGGGAGGTCAGAAAAATCTGACCACATTTGGGAGTGAGGGCGCGTGGATGCCACACTAGGCTTGAAAATTCCCAGTACCTTGCGGTGAGGAGTTAGACTCTCACGTGCTGAGGTGGAACTCGATAAGTGTACCATATTTGTCCACAAAGTACTTGCGTTCGTCTCTGAGCGAGAAATTATTGATTTAGTTATAACATCTAGGGTCGGCATCTTCGCCCGTAGCATGTGACACCTTCCAATGGTCGGTTTACCCGCCTTGCTTAACTGATGAATAGCTGGAGAAGTCTGGAAGCGTAATGTGACCTAAGAAGTATCGACCTGTCGTCGCCTATCTTTAGAAGCGATCTGTTGGCCACCCGATCTCGGGAGAAAGTCGAGTAAAGACGCCTCAGATTCGCGATATTTCCGAGTGACGGAATGCCGCGTATAATATGAAATGTAGAGGCCGCGCAAGCGACTTTGAACCTGCAATCAAATTTATGATTGGAAAGATCTGTCTGAATTTGATAGTTAGGGAAGGAGGCTAGCCCGCTGGGTTAAGCTTTGCTTGCCCAGTTCCTCGCTAATAAGGCGTTGGTCTCTAATGGGCATTGTGGTGTGTTAACTGATACGGGCGTACCCGTCCACCCCGGAGTGTTTTAACGAAATGTATCGTTCTATCACCGCGAGGCGAAACGCAGAGACTTTGGACGTATACAAATCTACGTACCAAGCTCCACCTAGGCCCGTATGAATCCGACACCAAACCGTGAGGCACTGGGAATTTTCAAACCCAGTGGGCCTTCTAGCGTCAATACTACCAGATGCGGATCAGATTCCTCCGATCCCCCGTCTGGTCACAGGATTGAGGTCGCTTGCGCGGTCCTCTACCTCTGAAGCGGTATTCCTGACTGGAATGTAGCGGATACGGGGCGGCCTTTGCTCGGCAACTCTCACCCGAGATCAGGTGACCAACAATATTATATCTATGGATAAGCATTAGAGGTACCTGCTTACCCCCTCTGTCTTAAGAAGCGTACACTTCTAAACTCCGTCAGAATCAGTTAGTGACAACACGGCCGGTTGCCCGCCCCATGCGCCAGCTGTCCAGCTCATGCCCGAGTTCCCGTCCCCAAGTCTGCCGCATAGCGGGTTCACCGGGTTGGTCCCTCTTCGGGGAGGCTCCTGAATAGGAGTTGCTCCAAGAGCTGGGCCAACCACAACACAGCGGCCATTATAGACCAGACTCCACGTAGCCATTATGATATTTGATGAACAATTAGAAATGTTAATCGCTACTAAAGAGTTTTTTTTTAAATATGCAGGAGTGGAATCAAGATTATTCACCGAAGGTGTGGCCAGATATTGCTCGCAATGTTCTATATAGTTTCAAATGATCTTCTATTTATCCAAACCTGTTTTTTTTTCATTATGCTCCAGAAATATATTCTCACTATAATAAGGATGTGTGAGCAAAACTATTTGTAGTTGGTGCCTAGTGGCAACTTTGTTGGTAATATGTAATTAAAAACTGGCCCTTTTAGCACAGATAATAAAGAATTCTTATTCTATTCTTTATTATACTGTGCTTTTAGCGGCCTCATTGGATAATTTCATCAATTTCCATCATAAAAAACAAATTATAATAATCTGACTCGCACAAATCTATCGTTGAAAATCCTATATTGTTTTCCTTTACCAACAGCAAAGCAATCAACGGTTGCTATGGTGATTGGGGGTAGCTAGAATAAACACTAGGCGCTATTTACAATCATATGATCATTGATAGTAGTTTAAGAAGAGGGCGATATGTAGTCTCACTATTTTCTACAGCCGTAATATTTTTCGTTTTTTATTTATTTCCAATTTTAATAGTGAATGTAGAAAAAACAGTGTATGCCGTGCGTGTGATTTTATTTTACTCAAAGAGATGAGATCCAAACATCGCTTGTCACAAAATGAAATATTACTTTTAGCACTAACATCATATTGGATCTCAACTCAATATAGTGTCCGTCAGGTGACCTCACAAAATAACTAATGTGCCACTTTGGCGGCACATAATAGTATAAGAATATGGCTTGAAATTTTCTATATTCACTATAAGATATGTATAACGAAATAAATCTCTATTTTCTTACTTAATACTATCGCTAAAAACGTCTAGATTTGGCGCTGTCGAGTCATTTATATAAGGTGGAGCACGTGACACTAAGGTAACCTGTATTTAATTTGTGCCAAGAACTGGTCAGGAGTTCGCGCGATCTATCTCATATATAAGTATTCGGTGCAAATATTTCCAGTCCAAGGAGGTAGGAATTATCCGCTTCGTCCGAATACATGCGGAAGCACCAAAACAATACAATATACCTACAACCAAAATAAAGGGCATAATTAAAAATGTTTCCACTATAAATTTTATACGAATCAAAGATCTAGAGTTTTATGTGAATATGGTTTTTTTTTTTTTTATCTTGTTATCCATTAAAAAGTAACGTATTTTGACGAAAAATAAGTGAAAGTGGGTCTAAACAACAAAATATTTTTACGTTTTTTTGTGAAGCAGATTAGACAAACCGTATGGATTTTATCACCCCACTAGATTTATTGTCTGTTCTGGGGTGATTTTTTTGGTTTCATTCATTCCGATCGCTCATTCATCCTTAAAAACTAGAAGAGATTTATTGAAATTACTAACTAACCGGCTAATATAAATATATAAGTACATATACAAATAAATTGGCCAGAAGATAAAATATGGTAAAATGGTTCCTTATTATGCACATATAGCTTTATTATTAATAGTAGTCTTTAATTTTAGATATAATTATTTAGTATAATCACATTCATTCATTTTAAATATAGTCAAACAAATGTGTTTATTATCAAGTATCATCAATTGTAGTAAATATCATAGCCTATGTCAAGACGTGAGTCACCATTTCTTCGCACTCACTTCTAATTTTCGTCATGAGCCACTTGTAACGTCGGTTTTTAGGGTCACTCTGCTGATTGCACTCTCTACTTTACCTTCCGCCAAGGAAGAGCAAAAGGTATCGTACATTTTAATTAACAGTATTCTATGTTTAGCGGTTTTTAGCATGGCTCAAGAACTAATTCAATATGGGATTGAAAACTCTAAAATTCAAATCACAAAACGCTTTTATTTAAAATATTTGAAACAATATTCATTCAGTTGACAGAGGTGTTAATAGGTTAGATATGTTAAAAATGACTCAACTCTCGAATATAGTATTAAAATAATTGAAATGTAACATTTAATCAATTATTTAAACAACTCTCCCTATGGGCTCACTTCTTATGGACAGCTTAAGCTGAAACTCTATTAAGTAGGGGCATTAGGTAGATTGCTGAATTCTCTACGGATTTGCGCAACTGAATTCCAGAAGGTATCGTTAAAGGCTTTCGAGTTTGCGAAAGCAATTTCAATTATCAAGTTTCTATCCTTGCTACTCATCCTGGCTAATAGATTGAATGGTGCTGTGGGTACTTAACGAGAAAGCACGAAAATAATTATATATTTCATTAGGTAAAACTTAGAATAAATGCTAAGTAATGGAAGAACTCTACGCTGTCATATAAGCATGTATGTTCTGACTATAACCACATACAAACTTCAACCAGACAGTTTATCTCTTTTTGTTTTATAACAAAATTCTACCTTATATTTTTCGTGATCACTTGTCGATAATGTCCTTAGTGTATGTAGGCATTCAAAGTATTAAAAACCGCGATTAAATTAGTATAAGAATATTTTTATTATTCAGAACAGTTGGGTACAATTGGCAGTTCAATTAAAAGTAGCTTGATCTATTATAGAATTTGTATGTGTTTATATACTATGTGTTGGGATGCACGTTGATCGTGTGCTCGCCATATCTTTCTCTTATATCTTGTTCCCACGTCGCGACATTTCAATTTAGGAATCAACGCCCATGCATAATGCTTGAGACACGCTTGTCAATGCAATGCATTTTTCGGCAATCGAATAACTCCTTCATACCGATATATTGATTATCACTCCTTCATATAATACCGATACAATGGATATATTGATCACTCCTTCCTTGGAAATAGCGTGATGTGGTTTTTTTAGCATTTCGACGACCAACGCTCGCAGTCGGAGCCCTATAAGCGAGACTCCGTCGTCCGTCCGTCCGTCTGTTTTATTAAGGGCGGCCAAATTGTCGGTTTTTTTAACCAATCGAGTCGTAGAGCATTTAAAAGCTCATTTTTCTAATTTCGAAATATTCTTTTTTGTATTTTATTTAAGAGAAAACCTTTACAAAGTATGGTAAAAAGTATGTCCTCTTTATTCCAAAGCGTTTTTTAAGATATCTAAATAGGTAATCATTACAGAACACGTAAAATAAAGTCTTTAATAATCATATTCTTTTAAAATCACCAAAACTACATACTATAAGAAACATTAATTTGACGTCAGTGTAAATTATTTTTAGGAAGAAATAAAAACTATATTACACATTTTAATGAAATCTATTTGTCCATGTATCCAATTAGGATTTAAAGGAATTTAGGTTTAAGATATATCAGTGAAAATCGAAATATTTTTTAAAATTTCCAACAACCATTTTTCAAATAAATTTTCTTAAAGTGTAGTATAAAAATCTTAAATATACATATGCAACTACTTAGATTATAAAAACAATCAATCTCAACGAACAGCTAAAACTCTATTTCTAGTCAATTTGTGTGAAGATGTTTTATAGAAAGAGCCACTTTGAAAATGTCGGAACTTTCAGCGAGTAAGTAAAACCCGCACTTGAGTGGTTTAATATTTCTAACTTCAGGAGTAGTTGCGGCCTACTTCTCTCCACTCGGGAAAACAACAACTTTGTACTACGACGGGTCTACGAAGGGTCGATGCCGAGTCTACGTCACTTTGAAAAATTGTTTATATCCAATTAAAAAGTATTATATTACACCTACTATTACATCGATAGTTTTTTTGTATATGTAGATAAATTGTCGACCGGTCTCGATCTCCCCAACTGCTAACAAAGTGGGTCGCGCAGCTGTTCCTGGATCGCCTCCAGGTCGCGGTTTTCACATATCGCTGTCTTTTTTTAGCATATGCGGGCGTTGAAGCGAGAGAAATTCACCTCGAATTTATCTTAATGTCATCTCTGCTCGTCGACATGCTTCATAAAATGAATCTTTAACACTCTCTTTGTATGTCGTTTTATACACATTAATAATATTATCAGCGGTGTATTGGGGTGGAAGCGATTGGATTATGCCAACCAAGCACGATGCCGAGCCGGTAACTGACCTACTAATGTACAGTGAGTAATAACATCCAAAGAAATCTGTTGTTATTTAATATGAGCAATGTCTCGAAAAAGAGGGGAGTATTTTTATAACACAGGATCGTTATAAATCTGGCGATTTTCTTATCGCCTATGTGGTCTCAGCGACACGGTATACTTAATTGATTAATCAACGAGTCTAAAATATATTGCTGCGTCCCTGGCAATCAATGAGGATAGAAGCCATTAATTAATTGACCACCATTTGACATTCTCTTCATTCACGACTATATGCCTTCACAGTGAGTCTACTCTGTTGAGAGATGGAGTTGAATGTTCCCGAAGTGAAGATTCACCGTCGGAGCATATATCGCGTCCATGTGATGACACTGACTGGATCGTCGTATGGAGTGGTCGGATTTGTAGTCTATAATCTTAAGTGGTTCAGCGATTTGCAGCTTATGATATTGCTGTAAGACTAAATATCGAGGAGCAGGTTGGAAAGAAATGCTGCCGCTTGGAATACTCATAAGGAAATATACACCATGATGCTGAGGAAAGTATAAAGCCGTTGTCTATGGTTCCTGTACCACAAGAAATACGTTACTATCCATTTATATAGTTAAGATATTTTGTTTACGGTAGATTCGATAATTGGAGTCATCCTTCCGCACAAATATGAGATGGATGGAAGAGCTGACCTAAGCCTGGATGTGTTGTTGTCGACGGCGCTAGATATAGACAAATAACTTGAAATAACTTAGAAAAGCTTAGATCTACTCTTGACTATTAAGGTTTTCCAGTATAAGACACTTTTAGTTATGGGTAGTGTATTATTATACACTAATATATATATATATATATAAACACATATATAAATATATACATACGTATATAATATTTTTTATTATTTGATCATCACACAGAAATATACGCATTACCATCAGCCTCTCATAATTATTTAGAATGTCGAAAAACCGCAAAAAAGTATTCCTGTTTAAAACAATGGATTCAGAATTCAAAGAAAAAATCTCACGCTTTCTTCCGATGCCTCTCAAACAACTTTAACAGCGTTATAAACAAAATTAAAAAAAAACAATAAGCCCATTTGGCAGTTATTACATATTATATCAGTATAATATTTCCACTTATTTTGATATGTGTATAACATTGACAACCACACAATAAATAAAGTGTTGTCCCTATTAAATAAACTAAAAATGCTTGGAGCTTTCGAGATCTGTAATAATCAAATTATTTCTCGAAGAAGAATGAACATTCACAAACTTACATGTTTTTTAAAGCAATCTCCTATCAAATCACCGGAAAGAAATAAATTATTTTATTATACTTTAACAGCCGCATAAACAGTTCTCGTGCGACATTTTAAAGCAATGCACATGAAATTTTCATCTGGACACTGGCATAATAAATGGAATACAAAATTTAACGGTTTTCATATTGTGAAATGCGAAATTTCGTGTATCATACATGCATCATAAAATGTACAGAGTGTTTTAACAGATTACACTCAGAAACATAACTTTTAAAAACTATTTTTTTCAGTGGTGATTATAATGAAATCGAATGTGTTATTATAGTAATGACTCTCTTATTTTTAGTTGTTTGATGATTAGTGGTAACTGCATGACCGTTTTGAATGTATTGTTTAAGCGTTTATGTCCAATGCTGTCGCTGTCTGTATCTTAAACTTCGCTCTTTTGCCATATCATCATTGCGGTTTTGTATGTTCCGTTCCTGCGCATGATCTTCACTATCACTGCGCATGTGTCATCTGCGTATAATATAACGTTAACAAGCGTTGTTTTTATGTCGTTCATGAATGGAAGGAATAGTATTTTTACCCAAACCCGTCGATTTAAAACCATCTAACTCCATTTAGTCTGTTTTGCAATTAGTAAAGTTTAAAACCAGATCTTCTACTCAATTTGTCAGCAGTTTCCCTGTCTGAAATGACATCGATTCTGATGCCGCCCGCAAAAGGCTATTATGTTGATTTATCAGACGCAATTCTTCTGTGGCTTGAATTTCTGCTTTGAAGATTTAAACAGAAGACTGTCATGCTCTTGGCACCATGACTAATCTTGTTGTCCTCTTTTACAAATCGCCTGGTTGGCTTTCTCATCAGAAGAAAGAAATTCAATAATACAATGATGGCATTATTCCAACTTGCCTAACTCTAGTTTTAATAATATTGTCAGAGATCTCCAGAAGGTATAGCTAATCATTTTTAGCATTTCTGGTAAGATAATGTCTTCACCAGCGGCACGCCGGCTTTTTAGTTGCCATATCATACGAGATTTTGAAGATTTCGTGAACTTTTAGACTACAGAAACACATCCTGTATATAATAATATCATATATCCGCAGCCGCAGGAAGTGCTAGTAAACATTCAGTACAGTATTCAAGTAAGTATTCAGTTCCCTTTCTTCTCCACTTTTGTCGCCTTGTGCCACCTTATAAATACATGTTGTGCTTAGCGCACGCGCATTGTAATGAAGTAACCTTGGCCGTCAAACTGCCGTCGAGCGTCCTCAGTTGCGCTCGTCTTTAGCACAGTGATCGGATTATACGATACATTATTTTGAATTAACCGTTTTTATATTTCTTAAATTGCATATAGTATCGATGTGATAGAGTCAACAATGAATTTTGGAAAGGTGAGATAAGTTAAATATTTTGTATTTTATATAAATGTTTGGGGATGGTGTAGTCATTCCCAATAAAAACTGATTTTCAGCATAAACATTTTTTAATCAGCATAATTAAAATTATGTCACTTTTATTGTAAACGACCTTTTTTCTTTTGTTGAAACGACTATTTCATAAATATATGTAATATATACAAATATACATATTGCCTTTGAAATATTTGTATTTAAGAGGTTACTCGTACTTTTGGCAATTATATTATGTGCCTATATTTTAATCATGTTTGGGTTAGGCCACCATTTGTATTAAAATTATTTTGAAAAGAAAACTGAAAAACAAAGTAATTTAATAGGTATATATTTATTAATATTACCAAATAATATTATGTGTCTTAATTAGATACTACGCTATAACTTTCAAATTTCTGAATCAGAAAAATAATTGGTCATCTTTGTCGTCTTCATTATTGAAGTTATCAAATATTATAGAAGTTATCATTATTGAAGTTATCATATCGCGCGGGCGTTTATTTTTAAATTCCTGTAGAAGTCGTGGCAAGGTAGAATATATAATAATATCTCACAGAGGCCATTGTGCACTGGGATGTCGTAGCTTGACCATGGGGGTGTAATAATTGAAGTTGGTGGTTCATAATAGCGGGGTTTGGATTTAAAATTATTTTAGTCTATTAATTTCCAAAGAAGGAATCTCCCTGTTATTACTGTACTTATAGGATATCATTAGTAGAACTTCTCTTCTGATTTGTATTCACTGTATTCAAAGCCACTCAATCTTTTGTTTTTCTGAGTAGGTAAGTAGCAGTGGAGGAATAGTTTGAATGTTTCTCCATTTCTATTATTTGAAAAAGATTTTGATATCGCGCAGAAGAAGTTGAGATTATATTTTTGAGCCCTCTCCCGTCAATAATCCGAAGTCTTGGTCACAAGGTGGGAAAGAACGCCCTGATATCATAAATTTCTGGACAAGTTTTACCTGAACATCTGGTTGTGCGCAAATATAACTCATCATGGCTATCATTTTGACATTTCAATTTTACCCACCGCATTGATAAGTGTAGATGATTACATGATGTGTAAATTTACAAAACTTCGAATGTAGTGAATCAAGCATGAAGCTATTTCTTGAACCTCTGGATGCGACAGATTCGCTTAATTGCAAATAGTTAGGCTAGTAGGCTGTACAGAAAGTCCAGTCCAAAGTGGCATTTTTACACTTTAGGCTATTTTGGCACAATAAAATAAATATTTCCATAATAGACTTCTCTCAAGATACAGCACATTATATGTGATATTTGCGTAGGCCACTTTGGAATACATGTAATAGCCAACAGCTAATGAAATTTATATAATAAAATTAATTTGATATAATGAAATTAATATGATATAATAATTAATAATGAAGGTGAAATCATTTATAAAATATAAGCTAAAAAATAAATCGCCAAATGCAGAAAGGTAACAATTGCTTATTTTTATTTTTCAAACGAACAAAAACAGTGTTCCGAATTTTTTTCTTACCTCTTGTTTAATAATGTTACTATTGGATATTACATTGTTGTTTTATTTATCTTAAGTCAGAATTAAATCGTGCTCATAGATAAGATATAGCAACCAATTGAAAATGATAACTTTTTAACAATACACACAAAAATATTACAGTAAAAGTGAATTAAATGTTACTTTTTTACAGTAAGTCTTCTAGTTACAGCTCTGTAGAAAATTAAACAAATATGTTATTTTACGTAATTATTACTAATTAATATCCATTTAAATCATTAATAATACGGCAGACGATTGAAATGGCAGGAGGTGCTTTCTAATTTGCTGCAAAAAGTCACAATTTTATGAAATCCTTGTCTTATTCTTATCTGCGGTAAAGAAATCCAGGTGCGATTGATGAAGTCTGGAGTAATTATACCACAACTGCCCCTTTTGAGGTAATTTTGTGTAATATGGAAAGAAAAGCATTTGAAAACACATCTGACAAAAGTGATAAACGTTCCCTTTCTGAAGTTAAAAATCATTTTACACAAATCAATCATATTATGGCAAAGTTTTATCTATTTTATGCTTGATTATATTCATTTGTTGCAAAATAAACTACATCCGATCTGGGTTTGTAGTTTAATCAACGAGCCTAGAAAATGTATTCTTATTCATGAAAGTAATAATTATTATATTATGTTATACAAATTATAATAATTATATTATACCAAAAAAAAATTGATTACTTCAGAATCTGGAAAATATTTCGTTTATTGCGTAGGGCCCCGAAGACTGGTGTTATTATTTAATAACTATTCATTCTTATGTTTCATATTACATGTTACATTCTTATGTTACATTTAAGTTATAGCTCTTTTTTCCTCAAGAAGTTTCAATTCAAATTGGTAATTTGAGTTCTATATGTATCTATTATAAAATTCGTATGATTATATATATGACTATCGATGCTTAAATATTAAAATTAAGAGCAACAAGTTAAAGTATATTGGCATCACAATACCTGCTATAATATGAGAATGATTCAAAACTGCTCGCGCGTGATTTAAATTTGTATTTTATCACAACGGAGTTTCGGAGGCACAACGGAGTTTCTGTTAGTGTCAAATTTCAGAGTGGGCTCCAGATATATTCTCCACTTCTTAATCTCAGTATTATTAATGTAGATTCGATGTGGGTGCAACCAGTGTTATTTTGGAGAGGTTTATCCAAAAATCAACTTTCTGCGAAATATCTGTTCTTTCTAAGTACCATCGTGTCTGATGGAAATTTCAGAGAGTATAATATGATACAATCGATACAATATATGCGTGACATATACACTTTTCTTGTCCCAATTCAGCAGCTTCAATATTGGTGAAGAGCTTGGGAGGAATGAAGCCTTGCCTTACACATATGTTTATTACTATGGGGTTTGCCATTTCATGGAGTCTTACTGTAGAAATCTTATAAGTGGTATACATATAATATGCAGCTATCATCTATATAAAACAGTTTCAGTGCATTTACCAGTGTATTCAAATTTGTACTCATATAAATATTAATTTTTCTACATATATTTTGTTTATTGAAATGGAGTTTCCTTGCATTTAACTTTTCCATCTTAGTTTATTCTAATACTATAGTAACTTGTATATTGTTAATTATCTAATAAAAATAGAATATTTTTTTATTGGGCAAAACAACAATATTTTACAATGAAATTTCGATAATGCAAAAGAGCTCAAATACCGATCAGTTCATGGATGGATTGATACGTATAGCTCATGGAGCTTATGGATTGACACCGACTTTCAGGCCGCTTTTGAACAAAGTAACTATTGATAGTTTTACAAACTAGGTAGATATTATGGCATTTTGGTTTAAATGAATATAATTACTATGAAAAAGAGGTTGAAATTAAAAATTTATTTAAAATTAGTCTGAAAATAGCTTAGACGTTTTAAAGTAATAATTATAAAATATTTTTAAAATGACAGTGTTTTAAGGAAAATTTCAACATTTAAAAAATAAAATATTGCTTTTGCAGATGGTCAAGAATTTAAACTTAGCTTTATTTTGATTGTTGTTTAGGACAAAATGGAAATATTGCCAATAGATCGTACCTTTTAGAATAAGATTGAAATGTTTTATAATAAAAATCCCAGAAAAAAGATTTAGAAAACCGTATGATAAGTTAATTTTATTTTATTATTTCTCCTTGCGCATATATGATGAAACGCAGAATGAAAACATACTAATTCTTCCTCGTAGCAGGGATTCTTCCTCGTAGCAGGTTCCAAAGACAACTGATAACATGGGATTATGAGCAGTGAGTCCCGTCCGCGAGTGATACCTGCTACATATATGAGTTTTGCTTGTCTTCCTCAACTTTTCATATGTCTTTACGAATTAAATATTATTGCACAAATAAACAATAAGAAAAATTGTGCACACAAGGACTCGACTAAGAATTAACATCTCTTGGAACTGCCTCTATCTTGAGCACGACAGACACTACTCCATCAATGAAACAACAAGGATTCACTAATGCATTAAAACTGGCTTAAATTAAAATTTTACTTTCGTATCAATGTTTTTTAATGGATAATTGGAACCTAGGATAACGTCACGTCATTTAGAATTTTAATTTTGGATTTTTTATCCGAAAAACCAAAGAAAAATCAAACCTACGACATTAATTTTAAAATGACATTTTTGTATGTATATTACAAATAATTATTGTAACTTCACTCATCGTACGATAGTCGACGCACAAAAACCTTACGAATATTCTAAATATGAATATGTCAGACTAAATTGGGTAAACTATAATTATTGTGATGATTTTTCCACAGGTTTTACTATATTAATCTGTATCTACTATCCACAACGAGTTTTATTTTTTCCGTGATTATTATATAATAATGAATGTATATCTTCACAAAACAAATGTACAGCTAACTGGAAAACTGCGTTGATAATGATACATATTACACATATGCAGTTATCAATTAAGAATATCTAAAACTATTTAAGCAATGGAGTAATACGACCTCTTCAAAGGATGTTATAAATACATCTGACGCATGCATTATGTACATTTTGGAATTCTTTTCCAGATTCTTACCAAGACCAGGGCCATAAGCAATACCCCCATAATCTATAATTTTATTGACAATATTTTTATAAATTCTCAGTTGTATTATTTTCACTTTAAAACTGAATGAAACAAAACTCATATAAATCTTCAATTTCACTAAATGTACACAACCCATTCATCATACTTGCCGAATACCTATAATCATTTACGCATTCAATTGCATAGTAAAATCTCTCAATGCGCCGTGTCGCACGAAGATGATAGACGTCTTTTTTTCGGCGATTCGTTAACTGTCATACAAATGTGAATCCGACAGTAAACATCGGATAATTAATCACCTCACTATGGGTATTAGAAAATTGCCCGTGTGTATTCTGGAAATGAAAGTTACAAATGCGAACAGTTGGGTAGTTATGTACATAGGCATGAACGGACTCGCAGATGAAAGCTGAGGCAATGTGTCCAGTTTCAAATGTAGCGACGTAAACCGCTCGCTAATCGCCTACTCGGAAATGTATGCAGTTTCGTTTTCTTTCCGTTCGCACTCTTCACTATCAAACATTTATTTTTATTTAATTTTATCTTCTATCCAACCAAAACATTGACAATGCATTTATACATTTACGCGACTAGATACATCGATTTTTTTTTTTAAAATATAAAAGAAATGAAAATTATACTATCACGAAATTGTCGCGATGACGATTGTCATGATGAAATTTAATATTCAGACAATATAGACGAGGAATGATAATCCGGGATTAGAAGATATTTATTTTTTTCAATACAAGAGTAATTAATTACTTTAAATTATACCCATTGTGTAATTTAAAGTTTTAGGGCCTGTGGACTTCACAAACCCTAAGATCTGTCCTAGACTTAGTCCGTGAAATTCCAACCATCGACATGGTATCAGATACCAAGCTTCCACTGTTGAACTTTGAAAAACTTTTTACAGTGGCACTGCCGCTCAGGCTAAAAAATCCTCTGCACTGGGAGGCCGGTAGCCTTCAATGGTTTACAGATGGTTCCCCATCGGGACTTGACATAGGCTGCGGAATATATGGAGAGCGACTAAACTTCGAAAGAAATATAAATTAGGGGAAATACTCCGATTATTGAATGTGCCGATATCAACCTCCAAAAGAACTACGCCAACCACCGAATCTACATCCGCTAGGATAGCCAGACAGCTTATATGGCACTAGCGTCGGATACTATCAGTACAAAGCTGGTGCAAAACTGTGTGGCACTGCTGAACTCCCTGGGCGAAAAAAACAGGGTAGTTCTAAGATGAGTTCCCGGTCATGCAGGAATCGAAGGAAATGAAAAAGCCGACGAACTTGCTAAGGCGAGGGCAAAGGGAACGTTTGCACGATCCTGAACCTTGCTGTTGCATACCAAAAAACCTGGCTAACCTAATGCTCAAAAAACTACGTTCAAAACTATCCTTCAACCACTGGAACAACATGCCAGGTTTGAATGATTCTAAAGCGTTAATCAAAGGTTACTACTGTAAGCTTGATATAGATGGCATTTTTGCATTTTACTGAGCTAACAAACGATTTCCGATACTTTTACAAAAGTATCGGAAATCGTATTGTTAACTACCTCTTGTTTCGTTTTCGAATCACTGGGCATATATGGGTTAACCCATATATGCTTGTATAAGCTTGCTAAAAATAACTTGTATAGCTTACATAATATAACTAATGAACCAACTTTACTCTCATCACAATTATACACGACCCAGACCAGAAAGTGGGTAATAAAAACAGTTGTTTACAAACAATGACTTGCGATAAGAGTTTATGGCAAATGGCACATCATATGACTCGCCACAAGTCTTGCGTGCACAGGAGGTTGCAATAACAAGAGAAAGCTTTAATCATAGCTCAGGTGACAATCATCGTTACGGTGCATCAATGTAACGTCATATTCTGGCTGCAATAGACTTTCTTTTATAGCCCTATATGCGTTAATAACACCTTGGGATAAAATTATGACCTGATTACCTCGTTTGTAAAATGAAATAACAGATCTTAGCTAGGTAAAAGATATTTCCTTTGGGGATTAATATAGAGAATTGTATTAAAAATATATGAATGTATTAATTTTATGGCATACTATTTTCAAATTCATTTGTTATTGATAAGTTGATATTTATGTATTAAGTTTTACAAATCATTCATAATTATAAACTTCTCTTCCACATAATATACGCTAGGGTATACAGAAATGATCGAGAATCCACTACTTCGGAATAATCTAATACTTGTATGTAAACAGCCACTGTTTATTTGCCTAACGCTGTTTACAGAAAAATATGGTATAGATAGGCAGTTGGTATAGATCGAAATCGACGAACTGATAGAGAAAATGGAAATGATACGAACAAATTTTCGCTCCATAATCAAATTTATCACTAGTTTTGAAGACGGTTACCCACAAAACAACGTTTCAACGAGCTTACATATATTTCTACGATAAAGCACCACGGGGCTGTCCATATATTACGTCATTTAAAATTAGATGGGGGGGGGGCAGATCTTGCCAAAAATTACATCATTACTCGCTAAACTTGGATGACCCCAAAATAACAACAAATGGCTTTCTTTAACTATTTTGTCGGTGGGCCTATATGCACACTCCTCCATCTGGCCAAAGACTGCATCATGGAGCAGGCGCTTGATGTTGAGTGGGTTCAGGCCGATTATGACAATATGGAAGAACCAAGCCCAGAACCCGGAACCTATTCCATAATAATAGCTACGATTCATAATTGCAGGAATGGGTGGAGTCCCCATGGGCTAATGTTACTGATAAACATCAAATGAAAAACTCATCATAGAAGTTTTTTACTCTTAACTTATTTTTTTTGAATAAAATATAAATAATCATTATGTGGGAATAATTTTCTGGGAATCT
>JAOPUG010000333.1:13439197-13449949 GCA_027564375.1 Micropterix facetella | reverse complement strand
TTTCTGGGAATCTTAGAACCTTGAAATAAATACATATTCATTATTTCTTTGTTGCTGTATTTATTTTTATTTCTGACATTTTCTCTTTAACCTAAGTATATCACCCTCATTTAAATCATTTAAAAGGTTGCTTTGCTGTTCACTACCGATCTATTCTAGCTTTATGGAATTTTCGGTATGGCAATTCAGAACCATCTTCTTATTTATTACTTTCTTTTTATTTCAGATTTATTTGCAGACGTACCTAGGACTTCTGTTTTGGTTACAATGCCATTGTCATCCATTACCAGATCCGCTACAAACATATGCACCAGAATATGTGAGTATCAACGCCATTAATATTTTTATGTCCTTTTCATGCCATCTACTCTTTTAAAAATTTTGTAAACTTGTTGATTTATGTGTAGTAAAATCTTTGAAATTTTTGAAGAAAATATTCTAATTATCGCAGTCCCTAACAGATAGAAATAATCGGTAACTATTTGGTCGAAATTAACTATTAAAAATGTTATGAAAATTTCACGAAAAATTCGTAGTAATTAATAAAACATTATTTTTCATTAAATTTGATCATCGTGTTAGGAAACAAAATATTCGAAGAAGAAATATGCACTCCAATAATAAAATCTACTGTATTGCGAGGTGAAATGACTAAATATCTATATAATTAATTGCAAAATATGCATAGCACGTGTGTACGAATGTTGTGTAACTATAACCTTCATTAACAAATTCTTATGCGCAGATAATATTTTAATGGGTTTACACTAGTGAAAGATGAAATATGCGTATTTTACGAAGTTTAGTCATTGAATTAGAGCGATATATAAGTATATACAATTTAATATGTAATTATAATATTCCCTTATCATTTGGCAGGGGGGAAACCCAAGGGCTTGTCAAACGTCGGCCCATATGATAACATTCTAACCTCGTTATTTTTATCTAAACAGATGGATTGGCCTTATTTCACGCATCTCATCATTTCCTACAACTTTTATTTTTGCTATTTCCACCCTTTTCCCGTTTTAATCTCTAAACATGCAAAAACTGATTTTATGGGGACAATTTATATGTCAGGTACCCCAACCGTAGATAGTAGACACCAAAATCAACTGGGCTCTGCACATTCGCCATAGCTATCGACTGGCCATAGAAAAATTGAAAGCGGACGTAGTTTACTCGAGTTACATAGTAACTCGTGCATAGTAACATACACACATCTAGACAGACAGACACAATATTTTTTTGGTTTAAATGGACTCTAGGACAAGTGAAACGTCAAGAAAAGTCTTTTTGAACGATATAATTTCGTTACATTTTTCGCACGATTGTTGAACTTCGGCCCTTCTTCGGGTGGGCCGAAGTAATAATATAATTTTAGGTATATGCACACCAGAATATATGTACCTAAACAAAGCTTTCAGTATAGTTTAACGCTACTTTATATATTATTGATGTTCTTTTATGTTATCAAAATACCTGTATGCTGTAATTATATTAATTAGGTACTAGATATATGTTACTTTTTTTCGCTTGTTCGACTTTAAAGAGTAATATTAAGCAGGAGAATAGGGAGAAAAGGATTTAGAAAAATAATTATAAAATTTGAATTACCAATATGTTGACAATGTCTACGCGTGCAGTCTATGTAGCCTAATGCCATTTTCCTTAAAATTTCGTTTACATAGAAAATAAGCATTCTAAAATTCAAAAGAATCATCAAGCTAATGGAGAATAGCTTCATAACCAATTATAGTCGTTATTATATTAGCATTCAAAAAATATGAAACATAGTCACATAGTAAAAGGGGAAACCAAAATTTCCCCAAAGTATAGTAGATTTTGCAATAATAAATTAATTACAATCAAAGAATATAAAACCTTTTAGAGGTGTATAACTTAGTTTTTTGATTATTTTGTTTCTATGAAATATTACGTTTGAAACATTGAGGCCAAAATTCCGAAAGGTTGTAGACATTCTAACCACGTATAGAAGGAAAATAATTTCAAAACAAGGGTATACACCTCTCAAGTATCCATATTCTTTGATTACTATAAATTATTATTGCTAAATGGTCATACTCTGGCCAAATTTTGAATTCCAGAGGCCATTCCAAATTATTTTGCTCAATTATTTTACTGAATTTTAGGAAACGTATTTTCTAAGTAGGTAAACGAAGTTTTAAGTAAAGGCATTGGCTTCCGGAGATCCTTTATTTATCCAAATTGGTCCTAAAATCGAATCCTCGTGATTTATATTTATATGATCTAGGCTTTTCTGTGACGTTTTATGTTACTGTAATTTTTGTAAAATCGTTTAGTTTTACATTTTTTCATTAATTCTAAGTGCATTAATATCTTTCATAATCTACATAGTTTAGCCTCTGTAATAAATATATGTCTCCTGCTTTTTACACATCATTGTTTTAATGAGTTTTCATTTCCCATTTTCCTATATATCCGAAAAAAGTGTGCCTTTCGATCTGCATGAATCTCACGACAACGACATCAATAATATGTATACAAATAAAACTGTTGTCTTTTTGTTCGTCTTATCCAAACGCCAGACTGCTGAGACTCCTTGTAGAGAAATTTGTAGAAAAACATGTATGTTAAAATTAGTCCGATGTGACTCTAATCATCTTTATTATCGCTGACAAATAACGAACCAATGAATAGTAACATTATATTTACCAACCATTTAGGCTTAAAATCAATCGCCATTTCAATGTAGACACCCCATTATTTAGTTTCCTCCCTACCTTACATTTACCCATAAGGAAGGGACATGTGTACCATAAATTTCTTCGGTCGGGCTTTAATAGCTCCCAGGATTCTAAGTAGAATACACATAAAATCATGTAGAAAAAGCGAAAACCATGGATCACGCAACTCAGAATACCTGCACGCGCTGTTACTGTATGACATAGCGTTATTTGCCAGATAAAATCGTTCGATTTCATCTCCTTTCTACGGCAGATTGGCATCACCATACAGTTTCACTTTGTAAGCTGTAATAGTAAAAAGCCTGTACATGAATCTTAATCCATATTTCGTGAACCCCAATCACAGTTATAAAAAATATTGGAACATAACCTAACTTCAGGAAGTTGAAATAAATAACAATTAGGGACAAGTTTGGTTGCATCATCAATCCAGCTATTACCGTCTGCATCCTTTGCAGTTATGCGATTAATGTACCTATTCTTCAATGTTGACTAGGAAGAGATTTTTACGTAAAATATAGGAAAATACTGCCATTATTGACTGAACTGGACTGAATTTCCAGCCAAGAATCATTGAGCTTTATTGGAACTATTGTGAAACTGAAAGCAATAACAGCAAACTTATAGACCATTGGCAAGATATTCAGGGCTGAGAATAATATTCAGCTTGCACCTGAAATATTTCAAAAGACACGGAAAGGAGATATGAACTGGCAACAAGATTTAAATAATACCGTTAATTCTATAAACTTTATTACTAATCGCAAATTCATTGTTATACGGTATGCCTGTAATGACTAGCCCTTTTTGAAAAGTTTGTTTTCCAATATGATACATGTAGAGCAGAGGTACCTACCCAAACTTTTACGCCCCGTAGACCACTTGCCGATTTTTTTTTGTTTTCTCTAGATCCCTGCATGCCTAATATTGAATTTTGAAACTTGTTAACTTTAAAAGTGTTTTTCACAACTGACACATTACTGCTCATTTTGATAGTGTACAATGATGATGTGCATATTTTGTCATACCTTTATTGAAAAGCATTTAAATTATGCGCGACACATGTTCATTTCTAAGCGACCACGACCTTGGAGTACAAAGCATTTGAGAAAGCCACATATAACTGCACAATTAAAACTACCTCGTCTGCTCATTGTAAGCGAGTAGGATAGAGCCGTCTATCCTACTCGCTTACAAACACCGGTAAAAGTGGCACATCGCTCGCACCTACCCTCGCTAGTCATGTGGGTTGGCCTCCTCAATCAACTAGTGATGCAATTTGAGTTGCGTGGTGATTTCCTTCCACGACGATTGTGATGCGCACATTGGTTTATTGCGATTTATATATGTTTATATAAGTTTAAAATGCTATGCTGGACACATAATCTGTTTAAGGGGTAATAAAACTTTTACTGAATGGCTAAAAGTTGATCATATCCTGCCTAAATATGGTCCGCTCACGTGTATCCCCAGTTACATCTTTTTTTCTCGCTGACATGGACCCCCTGCAAATGGAAATCGATCCCTGTGAGTCCATATAGACCAATTTGGGAATCACTGAATTGTAGGGTAACGAGTCTTATATATATACGTGGGCTCCACAAACAGATAGTGTGCTCACCTCAATTCATGAAGTTATAGCTCTGTCTAATGCTAAAATAGCCTCCTTTAGAGCCTGCTGGTAGCATGCAATAATATTAATAGAATTTGCATATACCAATACACCCTTAAATAAATAACTTATTCTTTATTTGCATTACTGCAAATTGTAATGGCCTCATGTAAACCATTGATTACAACTTAATTGAAGATGTTAATTCTACAACCAGCCATGATTAGGCCATCACCTCGAGTTCCCAGTCACAATGGCGTGGAAATATTTGTGAATGTAGTTATTGTATATTCAAGCTGCAGAATCACTATTCATGCTTTCAATCGCTTTAAAGCTACCCATAATATGAGAATAATTAAACAAAGAATGGTGAAATTTTTTGCATATGATGTCTTAAAAATATTTAATTTCATGACAAATAGAAAGTTAACCCGTGAATGAGCATTGGGATCGATTGTGAACATTGGACTTGATACGAGTATTCGAATTTATATACTTCGAGAAATCTCACTGTGCGTTTTGGTTTAGTAATGCAATTTTGCAACGAAATTACTGTTTAACATTGAATGAAATCTAGAGTTAAGAATTCAGGTTGTTTGTTATAGGTAGACTCATTTAAAATTTGGGCGGAATTGTATGTTGTGCTTTCGAAAATCTAAATAAAACAATTTATTTTAGCTTAAATATTGTGGAGTTAAAACATTTAAAAACCTTCAATGATATATTTCATTGCTTACAACTTGACGGCATTTCGTTATATTTATTTAGTGGTATACTTGATATACGCACTCGATCTATTAATTCAAAACAGATTTATCTTGACCGATTCCCTTTACTTATTGTGTTCTCTGTTGTGCAAAATAAAAATAATACAGAAAATTTAGATAATTTCGTAGTTTTCTTAATCTACGTTTCGTGTCGTTGAACATTCCCGTATTTGGTTTATTTTTAAACGCCGATTAAAAATAGGTAGATTTATACATAACTATATCAGAACGACAACTGAAAAATATGAAATCGAAGACTGTCCAAGTTATTTGATTTTACTGAGTGAAGTATTTATTGAACATTTTATTGATCCTATTGATGAGTTTATTGAACAAATATTATTGATCAATAAATCATTTATAAATAAATGTCCATATTTTATTGATTAACTTAGGAGCACATGAAATCAGCTACTGCGTTTGCTTTATAAGCTGACAATAGGAATGTATTCTTTTTATTCCGCAGACATTTTAACCCGTTTCACTGAGCGGCTGTGATGTTGGGCTTCAGAAGCTCGGCTTTATATACGACTACCACAACATCTTGTCGCAATAATTATTTGGCCTCTGGTACAAAAGCCTTCTTGCCGGAAATGGCTTATGTTCAGTGATTCGATGTCATTGCTAAGTCTAATCCACCGCTAATTTTGCATCCTTTGTTCTTAACACCGGTACAGTGAGACGCGATAAGAGATATAGTGAATATTGTTCACCAATATAAGCTGCGTAGTAACCGCGCATTATGCCGCCTATCCGCATAACAACGGATGACACCTACATAAGTGTCATCCGCATACAAAAGTATATTGAAGTGAGTTACTACAGGTGGCATATCATTTACATATATAATAAAAGGGTTAGTCCCAGTATGTTTCCCCATGGCATTCCACACTTCATTTCACTCTCATCGGAAATGCTTCTATTCAATGTGCCACCCGTGCAGTCGTCTACTTGTATAATTTGTTTTCTCTTTAGATGCTAGCTGTTGAAGTATTTTAGGCTAATCGGATTCTATATCTGTCGAGTTTAGCTAGCAATGTTTTGTTGTTAACCATATCTAACGCCTTGATGTGGATCGCAAATAACGGTACTAGAAATTCAAGATAAGTAAAGAAGTAAATTTTCCTAATGTTTCACTTTCGGGCGAAAGTATTCAATTCATTATATGATACGTAAATTTTCCTAAATGTGATTATGCCATAATGAACATTAATCTAACCAATCTCACATATCTCCGTTAGATTTTACGATTTGATTTCTGTCTTAAGTCAATATAAAGAGTCTGAAAAAAGAAATCATGGAAACTCATGCTTTTCTTCCCCTACCAAATTTTTCAATTACAGAACCTCTTCCCCTGATGAGAAACGGTGAAATCACCCGATTGCTTAGTAGGCTAAGTAAAAACGAATAAACAGGTCTCTTCTATATCATAGTCGAGACCCGGTGAAAACCAGGCGAGCCAGTCCAACAACTCATGCGAGAGTTGACAGACGAACAGTTTCGCTACTCGCAGTGCAAGTGATACTGATCATACTGTATAAATAACGAACTGAAAATGGACGTTGGAAAGCAAAATACTAACATGTTAATTGTAGCAATTGCCAAGGAATTAATTCTGCTGACATAGAAATTGATAATAGGTGAGAAGCAACGCAACCGACCCAAGAAAGATTGTGGATCGTTGATATATAGCTAACAGTCTGTTGGTATAAACGGCTGATAAATATTTTCACTGTACAGTTGAAACTAAATGCCGAATAGAAGAAGAAAAGAAAATAAATTAGAGACTTAAAATAAAATTGTGTCCGTTCAGGTGAGATTGATCACGACAGTGTCAATTATTATTATCTGTGCTATCGTGAGGTAACATATTATTCCAAGGAATGGTGAAGAGACTGCAGAATTAGGGTTTCTCAAATCCAGTTTTTTTTTCAATTCCGGGACCGATGAAGTAAATAGCATTATACCCACCCGGGAATCGAGAATTTTACAAAATATGTTTGTATATACGCGATACTTTTTGGATCTCGGGGCTGAGTAATAAAAACAATGTATCTTGAAACGCGCGAGTTTTAAAGAGGCCAATACGCATGTCATCGTAAAAAGGATCTTTGTGTTCATGTTTATGTGTAGTGTATAGAAAATATTGACTGCACATTATTATTAATTATGTAGTTATTTATAATATTAAAGGAAATTGCCAAAAATATTTGAAATACTGCTTAAAGATGTATTTTCCAGTGCTTAAACTGATCTGCCCATTTTAATACTCCATCGGAAATATTCAGAAACTTGTCAGTTGAAATTATTATTGTAAAGTACTGCACTTTCCCACATTATATATATTGCTTATCATTAGAAAACATATTTCGTGTAGTATTTTAGGGATACGATTTGAAAGGTACCAATAAAGGGGGCTTTTAATGAAATTGGAACAAAATGAGTAAATTATGATTATATGACCCTATTTATTCACTGTTGCTTAGAATTTACGGTTTTATAAATATATCGATTATATACAATAGGTATTTTAGTGCTTATAATTAATAATATATCATTTTAATTCATTTAAAATTTTTAAATCAAAATTAGTTGCCATAGGTATTAATTTCGATGAAAGCTCCAAGTAACTTTTATTTTGTTATATAGAAAATATTCAGCTTCACGAAAAAATCAAGCAACGTGTACAAATATTATAGTACGAGTACTATTGTACTCGTATATATATGTAGATATATGAGTACAAAAATTACAATAACGCATATAACGAGTTCAAATTAATAGTACGAGTAAAAATTCAAAGAAGTGCAAATTCAGAATTATTTATTTTACTTTTTTTATATTTTTAAAAAGATTATCGTAATTTTAAAATCTCTTTTAGTCATTTTATATTAAAAAAGAGACATCGAGAAAAGCCATACTTTATTATTGGTTTGAAATATTCAGATAGTTTAAACAATTAAAATTACAATTGAAAAAGCTTCATCAAAACTACAATTAAATCGCAGATTTTAACGACATTAGTTTTATCAACAACGAAATCTCATATATATTTAATTATCAGTCCCAACAATATTTACACACTAAAACACAACACTGAATAACAAAAGAAAACATTTACTACAAACAGCTAATTACAAATAATCCAGGAGCAAAACGGGGCGGAGCGCGAATTAAAAATTCTGTTCGCTTATCCTATTATCCTATTTTTGAGAATCCCCGACTAAAATTTGCCGGGATCGGGATCGAAATTTTTCACGGGAATTACCGAAATTGATAACCCGAGAAGGAAACACTATGCAGAATTTTGAAGTGAAGTTATAATTGTAACTTTAATTGACGGTTTAAGTGAACTATTGATTTCCATTAATAAATAGAAGCTATGTATGTAGAATAAATTGATGGCGTATGTAACGAAAACTATAAACTGCTGGTATCATTGGTACAAAATGATATGAATTCGGAGACATAACTGAAGAGAAAAATTTAGTTCGAGCAAAACGAATTATTTCACGAAGATGTGCAATAATGGTGTACCATTTCATTTAGGATATCCAGTAGGAAGATGAAGAATAATAGCTTAAACTTATTTTGGGGCGGTATACTCATTCCGCAGCATTCCAACTAAAGAAGTAGTCTACGTATAATGAACCACAAGGTGGTTGTTTTTCGGCATTCAATTTATCTAAGGCATTCGTCAGATCTCACAGTTCAAAAACGTCTACTTTCTGGGTCATCCTCCATTCTTTATGTTTTTATCCATTTCGCGTCATTTATTGTTTATTCATTATTAATTGTTCCTTATTTATACAGACTTCAGCATTCTACGATTACATCGTGATCTAACAATTTGAAAAATCGTCATATCTAAGTCAGCTAAGAAACCACGTACCGAACAGTTTCATTCAAAATATATTTTTTATCTGTCTATATTAAATATAAAATGTTTTATTTTTACAGAATAGTCCAACATATTCCTTCAGTTATGGGGTCAAAGATTTTCATACAGGAGACGTTAAATCACAATGGGAGACCAGAGATGGAGAAATCGTAAAAGGTTTGAATTTATCTATATTTTTAAAGGGTGAACTCACTCTGCCTATATAACTATCGACTTCTGTCAACTCACATATTTACTGGATTGTAGAATTTGGTTACGACCAAATTTTTCACTTGGTCCGACCATCTTGTTGGAATTCGATCTCTTGCTCTTTTGCCGTTAATATTTCCGGCAAAATAAAATTTTCGAAACTATCGCCAAGTGGTCGTCCAGAAGAACATTAATATAAACTCCGAAATTCATCAGGGGCCAATCCTTGGACCGTTGTTGACTATATATAGAAATTATGTATCACCAGGTTTTCATATTAGTAATTTCCTACTGTTCTACTCCGATTGTTCTCTAATATTCGCTCGATTCATGACTGTGTTAACCTCCAAATATACCTTGGCCTTATTAATTGCTATTGTCCATAAAATGAACTCTTTTTAAGCATTGACAAATTATGCAAATATATTCCTTTTACTAAAAAAAAGTGGTTTGAATTGACCTGGAAGGCCACTCAATAATAGTGCATGGGAAACTGTGTCTTTAATTTGGGACCTAGGAGTATAACTCGACTCCAAACTCCACTTTGATGTAAATATATCAAATATACTTAAGAAAGCGTATAAATCTATGGGATTTTTTCTTCCAGTATCTAGACAGTTCATTTATTCAGACTTACTGCTTTGGCTGTAGAAGGATTTAGTGCGGCCATTTCTTGAGTATTCTTGCGCGGTCTGGAATCCTTCGCGCTCTTCTTGATATTATATCACTCCATATATCTGTAATAATGGTTTCGATCGCTCAAGCCTTGTATATCAGCTTAGTTTTCGTGTTCCGCGAGGAAACACCTGTCAAACGCCCACGTTCTGGCTTTTGGGTGCCATTATTCAGGGTAAGCAACAAAGTTGGATTTAAGACTATACTTGGCGAAACCGTCACCTCGAGGCCTTTCAATGAACTTTTTCGCCCCAACATGAAAGGTACAGACTATAGACATTGGAAGGTGTCACATGCTCTAGGCGAACTCGCCGACCCTGGACTTTATAACGAAATCTATCGTTGTCTCGCCCAAAGACGGACGCAAGGACTTTCTGGGCGAAGATAATCCACTTATCGAGAATCTAACTCCTCACCGCAAGGCACTGGGAATGTTCAAGCCCAGTGGGCTTGAACATCCTCAGCATCCTCCTGGGCATCCTCGCACCCTCACTTCCAGATGTGGTCAGATTTCTCCGATCTCCCGTCTGGTAAAAGGTTCGAAGTCACTTGCGTGTTCTTCTATATACCTTAAGTAAGCGGAAATTTCTCACTGGAATATATGGCGGATCAGAGGCATCCTTTACTCGGCTTGCCACCCGAGATCGGGCGGCCAAGAATCGTTTCTAAGGATATATACTCGTAGCTTAAGGTAACTAGCCACCCCCGCATCCTTAGGTCGCATTGCACTTCCAATCTTCCCCGGCTATTCGTTGTTGAGAAACGGCCGACAGGCCGACCAGTGCCTCAAGCAACCGTTGTCACCGCCGCGTCATCGCTTTACCGGGATACTAGGGGGGGGGGGGGGGGTGACCGCGGCGCCGCGTAAATCCGAGATCC
>JAOPUG010000333.1:13400075-13410705 GCA_027564375.1 Micropterix facetella | reverse complement strand
GTTACTAAATAATTCCACGTTAAACTTTCAAATTAAATGCGATTATAGAATGACCTAATCTCGTATACGACATTTTCCCTATCGATTCAAACCTCCCCCCCCCCCCTCCTTCCTTCGGTATTATATTGTTCTCAGTCGCAAAATGGCTCACTATAACAGCCTATATTTGAATAGGTCGTTGACTGAATGTACATATATTACTTCAGGCGTATTTGTCTAACCCGACTCTGCTTATTAGTTTTTTATGAACCTTATGATTACTTAGGGTATTTTCTTATTTTTATTTATGTTTAGATTTATGAGAGCTTTTGCCATCCTTAATTCCTAAATCTTTAACCTACAATAATTTCTTGTTCTCTTTCCAGTCACTTTTTGGTGGAAAGTTGTAGGAGGCGGTCTGAGGTATCTGGCGAGTTCTGGGCCCAGGAGGGGTTTTGATGTCCCTTCCTAGGGCACCTGCTTCCTCATTTTCTTGTAAAATATCGTGTCCCTATACCCACGCGAAGAGTACTATATTCAATAATCCCTTGGGTATAATATTGTTGATACCCGATGGTGTTAATATGATTGAGGGGTGTCCTGAAATATTTTCAGTACACCCCTCCCTCAATCATATTAACAGCATAGGATATACTTAGCCTGGTGATGCCGAAGTGCAGGTATTGAGAAAAACCTCTGGCGAACCTGGGCGGTTGATGCACTGGTCGACTATGCTGCTGCAAATAACCAGGGGTGCCTGGAAACATACGGTTCCTATGACAGCGGTGGTAGATATTGACCTAATGTCACCTATCCTTAGAAAGGTCTAGGGCATACGCATTTTCCGTGTTTGTGGTCCTATCAAGTAGATCTTGTCAAGTTTATCATTTATTTTTATTTAAGTAAATTTTCGTAAAATGGTCTATGAAACATTAAGGTTAATAAATAAATGAAAATTAAAATATCACCTTACTGTATGACAAAATCTTTGTTTCAAATAATCCCGTTTAGTTTTAAAGAACCCCAAGAAGATTCCAGCAGCTATTTAAGATTAAATGCTCTTTATAATAAAATAGTCATTCATAGAATAAGCAAAACATTCCTCTCTGCAGTAGTCACAAATGGCACAATCCTAACAACAGCCATATTAGTAAGAATTAATGTTAATTACTTCTTAAAAGCGAGTTTAAAAGACATATTAAAAAATAACGCATATCTCCCTTCACATAAGATTTAGCGTTGCCAGTTCTTTACAAAAAAATCATGTAGTTTTAATTCGTTTTATTTTGACTATTCGAAAAATACATTTCTTGAGTTATACCGGTTTATTAATAAGCGTGCGATTATGTTACCGTACATTGACACCGTGAAAAGTTCTGTGCAGCCAGACCTAGGTCAATATCCCCTCCCAATACTGTTTATTAAATAGGGAATAAAGTATCATAATAATTGCGCCATCAGCCCTCTTTTGTTGTGCCCAAATTAATTTGAGTTTGATTGGTCCGGTCATTTTATTTTCGTCGCAATACTGGAGTATTTTACGGTCAAAAGTAGGTACTTAATTGTTCACGAAGCGTACGTCTATGTGAAAATTCAGAATTCCGCGAACCCGTGCGACTTTGCAGGCGTCCTTGCCTTAAAACAACAGCAGCCCAGCACGTGTGCCTCGTAACAGAAACAATAACAGGCAACGAAAATTAAAAGTCGGGCGGTTATGTAAGCTGATAGCGCCGCGCCGCGCCGCGCCGTCCGCAGACAGTGAAAGTAAGTGGAGCAGAGCGGCGCAGCTGACAAGACCGGCCTGGCTTGGCTCGGAAACTGTGTCGCGGGGACAATGATCGAGGACCCCATTTCGCTTTCGCCTCACTGACCTATTTAGACCCTAACGGCTTCGTGTAGCTTGGGCTTTTAAGGCCGCTGTATCTGGTCTGCCCAACTCGCGGGGCAGCTTCTATTCGGGAGCCTCCACGAATGAGGAACCAACCTGGCGAACCCGCTTGCGGCGAATCTGGGGAGGGAGCTCGGGCGGACCTAGACGACTGACGCAAGGGACTGTCAAACCGACCGTGTTGTCGACTGAGAGCCGGAGAGGTCTAGGAAAGTATGTTCCCTAGGACGTGGGGGCAGGTGTCGACCTATCGTCACCTATCCTTAGAAACGACCCGATGGCCACACGATCTCGGGTGATGTTTCGAGTAAAGGGCGCTACAGGGCAACGATATTTCCGCTTTACGGAATGCCGCGTTATTACTGTAGGTAGAAGTTGCTCTAGCGACTTCGAGCCCGAAACCAAACGGGTGGATGGAAAAAACTGTCTAAATTTGGTAGCGGGGTCACGAGGACCCCACTGGATTTGAAAATTCCCAGTGCCTCGTGGAAAGGAGTCGGACTCTCGCGAGATTTGGGGACGGCGGATTGTGAATATGTACTGTCCAAATTCCTTGCGCTCATCTAGGGACGATATAACGATAAAGTTCGTTGACACGCCTCGAGGTCATGGGTTTCGCCCGAGTAATGGTTTAAAATCCAAAGTTGACCTATTATTAGGGTCTTAACGGTTCCGTGCAGCTTGGGCCTGACAGCCGCGTTTATGTTACATTTGGTCAGCCCAACTCACGGGTGAACTCCTATCCGGGAGCCTCCTTGAAGAGGGACTTAACCTGGTGAAGCCGAAGTACAGATCTGGGAGAAAACCTCTGGCGGACCTGAGCAGTTGATGATATCGTCGGTTTGCTGGCCATGCTGCTCAATCGGCAAATAACCAGATGAGTCTGGAAACGTACATTTCCTATGACAGCGGGGGTAGATGTTGACCTGATGTCACTTACATCAGGTAGAGACCGCTGCATACATCAGGTAGAGACCGCGCAAACGACCTCAAATCCGTGACCAGACTAGAGGATGGCGAAATCCGTCCAAATCTGATAGTGAGGGAGTGAGGACTACCCAACTGGATGGCACTTCCCAGTAGCCCACTGTAAGGCGTTGGACTCTTACAGGTTACGTGGCGTAGCTGGATTTGTGGCTTGTATTCGTAAGCAATTCTGTGCGTCTCATCCCACGGGAGGAAGGACGATCATTACCGTTAGAACTTCCAGTGGTGCCTGTTTCACCCGTTGCATTGACACATCCCAACTGACCTCTCATTAGGATCTTCATGTTTCCGTACAGTTTGGGCCGTTAGACCAGCTTGTTTCGGGGCCACACCATCTCATTTTTTACTGAAAAAAACAGAGTACAAAGTTTTACGTCTAAATCATACAAGGTTTTTATGTCTAAATCATGGATGCTATGTCTATATAGTTTTACTTTTACCTATGAACAGTCCTCGAGGTCAAATAATTAATATACATATTCTTAACGACGGTCTAACAATAAAAACATATCATTATAATTAAAATTAAACACAGCCATAGTTAAATTAAAATATTTAAAAAAAGAAAAACGTCACAACTTTAATTAATTTATTTGAGCGTGTTTTGTAATTAAACAAAACTACTAAATAGTAATACATAGATAATAATTAATAAAAAGGCATATTTCCAAGGCAATGCATACATGACCTCCCGTCTTGTAACAGGTGGTTCGATATCGCTTGCGCGTTCTTTTACCTTATGTATGTGACCAGTCTAGTGGAAGGAGTAGTCTTTACATATCTGATAAGTAGGGAGTGAGGGAGCCCCAATGGCTTGCTAGTGCCTTGGCTGCTTGAGTAGGCCTCTACTGAGCAGTGCCCTAACTAGATCAGTAAATCGCTAGGTCCCAAAGTCCTTGCGACTCATCTCAGGGTGATAGATAATAACGATCGCTATAGCAACCTGGGATGGCGGGTGCGCCCTCAGCATGGAAAATCTTTCAATTGACCTATTATTAGCTGATCTACTTAACCAACCGAGACGTCGAACAAATTACACGAGTAATTCCGTATTGCACTGATTGCCTCACGCCTACAACGTGAACTTTATATATAATTCAGGATATTTTCAACTGTACTAAAAGCAGCTTTAAAAGAGCAGTGCGATATGTAGTAGTTAGGGTTGGAGTGGTAGCGAAAGAAGACTGAATTAAATAATGTAAATGAAACTTGCGCATATGAATCTCTTTTTTATTGTTATATATTTTTTAATGTTCTTAAATAATTTAATAAATATTAAAAAAATGCGTAATATTTCATAAATGATTTTTTTATCATCCAAAATTTTGGTCTGACTTATATACATTTTAAACGGTATTAGTATTAAGGCCAGATTCCATGATACACAGTTTATGGAGTTATATTCTGTAATTTACCATGAATGAAATAAATAAATAATTAATCTTCTTCTTCTGATCACATACCTGAATCCATTATAAATTTGCTATTTCACATCTGTTGAGATGATTGCTCTGTATAAGATTTAACGCAGTCTTCAGAAGCTACAAATGCTTAGGTTTAATAAGCTACGTTACACCAAAATGATCGGGAACCTATACTTCGGAAGAAATTACTACCACAAATCATGCTGGTATGTGAACAATGGTCTTTAACACAGTAAAGCCAGAAAAAACAACACGGTGTAGTTAGGTAATAATAACAGCTAGTAACTGGTCGATAGAGAAAATAAAATAGTTGTGAGAAACATTTGAAGAGGTTATTTCACGAATAATGTTCTATTTATGTTTCTATTTACTGTGGTGAAGCACCCAGTCGAACAAAAATATAACGTTGGTATTCAGAATTCCGACATAGACAAGCCTCCCTTAGTACCGTACCATCCGCAAATTGACCAAAAGCTGCTGAACAATATTTATTCTTCTGGCCTAAAGATGATTTAGTCATCATCATCATTTAGTCCGAGAAAGTATAAAATATATAGAGGAATGAATCACAAACTCACTTTTTCTTTCAAGTATTCTTTTTCTCAAAGCTCTTTTTTGAAGACGACATATCCTTAAAGAATTTGCCGCTATTCCCCAGAAAGTAAGACCATACTTAAACATAGAATGGAAATAGATAACATATACAGACTATGCGGCTTCATATCCGCATAACATTTTGATTTTTTATGGCAAATGTAGCATTGCTCAATTTTACACTTAATTAATTAAGATGACTAACCACTCACTCTAGTTTAAGATTATGTAGGAACCTAAAAACTTAGTCCTATAAACATTTTCTATTAAATCTCCACCATAAGAGATATTATTGACGATATTATTTTAGGACTGCCGAAAACAGAACGCTATTGCGATTGATTTCATCCCATTCAGGGACAATCGATTCTTGTGGAATAAATTGCAGTCTTTTCACGGTATCGTTTGTTCGCTTCAACACGATTTCCGAATTTAGATCGCTAAAAATGAATCGTCTGCTAATATAAATACGACGTTATCTAATGTTATGCAATGTGAAATATTGATATATACAAGAAAAAGAAATGGTCCCAAGATGGAACCTTGTGGAACTACTTTCGTGATAAGCCGTGATTTGCGCTGACTATTCTGGACCTCAGTCATAAGTGACTGAACACCCACAAGTGGGTGTTCATTCAAATATGATTATTCAATCTATGAGCAATGATTGATCATATATGATTATGATATAATATGATCGATCGATCATATATGAGCTATGCTTGATCCTGTTATTCCTGTTATTGATCGTAATAATATGATCATGTTTACCGAATTTCGTCCATAGATTTCTCGCTCTATAAAATATGCTGAGGTATAAATCTTTCTTTATATCGTACCTTAGGCCTTTGGTTACTTGTCCATATATAATTAGTAGTAGAATCTATTGTAAGAATACTAATATCGTCCTCACTAAGAAGCGCCTTCTGCCTGTCACTAAATATTATTTATAATTTCATATGTATTAATCGCTGTCCAGAACCAAAATTACTACATCAATATTTAAATGCTATACTCAGATAAACCTGTCAATTGACTTGTAACAATTGGCATGACAACTGGTATCTCCGGATCTTGTGTAGTCAAAAGTAGCAGATTTAGATGCGAATAGTCCACGAACCACTGCCATCTTCGTGATATTGGTACGGGGCCTAATGGGGCTGTGCAGCTCGGGCTATATGACTATCTTATTACGCCGGTCGGCCCGATTCACGGCTCCCCGAAGAGTGACTAATCCGGTATAACCCGCTTTGCGGGCTGACCTGGGGAACACCTCGGGCAGCCCTGGACGGTTGTTGTATTGGTCGGTTTACCGGCCTTGCTCAACCGATGAATAGTCGGGAGAGTCTAGTTGCGTAATGCTTCTTAAGGCGCAGAGGTAAGTCGTCGCCTACCCATAGAAACGACCCGATGGCCACCCAATCTCGGGTGAATTTTCGAGTAAAGAACGCCTCCGGTCCTCGATATTTTTCGAGTTACGGTATGCCGCGTTATCACTATAGATAGAGGTTGCGCAAACGACTTCGAGGGTAGTGGCGTAGTTGGATTGTGAATATGTTATGTCCAAATTCTGTACATTTCATCAGGGCGATGTGACGATAAATTTCCTTGGAACGCCTCGGGATAACGGGCGCGCCCGAGTAAAGTCTTCAATCCAAAGATGACATTGGTACAGATCGACGGCAGCTCCGCCAACATAATGTGCGATCTAGCGAGAACTTAGTTATCGGGCACCACGTATTCCACCACGACACGCCATTGAATGCGACATCACTCCACAACACGGCAATATGTTCTACCGAAGCGTTTATATATTTTTTATTGTAAACGAGTTCGGTCTGCGTGTATTTTGAAAGAAGTTCGAACGGCTGCGGTGACCTTAACCCAAAAATTCCGCGGCCAGGTGTCGGCGCTTGTTTTCTTGAACGGCTTACAAATTGGAGCGTTTTATGATTGACTGTGGAAACTGTGGGCATGTGGGTTAGGTGAGTCTACTGATGGACTGACCTCGCCTGCATTCGCGACTCAAGTCGCTTCTATTATTAGACATTCTTTGGTTAGTTTCGAGAAACGGGGTAATTATATGTCACCGAGCCAATGCTTGTCCTATTGCAATAAGTTTATCTTACGGTAATGCAGGCAGTTAAAATACGAGCATATGAATATTAAACATTATATATTCATTATCATAGTTTTAAATCTGTTTCTGTCAAAGCTGAACGGGATTTTGTGACAATGAATGGCATTCCTTTTAGAAGTCAGCAATGGCAGACGCAATCGATGAATAACTTTAAATTAGGATGATGAAATTAATGTCCATAACGGATAACTTTAGTTAACTATCAATTAGTTTTCTCAAATAACCCTGTGTTTGGTATTGGCACGATATATTCTAGCGATAGGTTGATTTCAATTACTTCGGCCCCTGAGGGGGGCAAGTCTTACAATCCTGCAAGGTTTTGTTACTATACACGATAACTCGAGTAAACAACGTCCCATTTCCAAAAATCTTTTGCCAAACGAAAGTTTGGCAAATACAGAGAGCCAGTGGATTTTGGTATGTACGAACTACGTTTCTTTTGTCAGTTAAGTTTGCGGCTGTCGCCTTTCTGCCAAAATAGCAAATTGAATGTATTAAGGCACTATGCGTCTATAAGAAGTCTTTTATTGTAAATATTTTGAAGCTATTTTTAAAATTATGAAAATTCTACCGAGATATGGCGATCGAAACTTCTTTAATATTTCTATTTTAGAATCTAACGACCGAGACGCCGCTAGCGCGAGATCGCTGCGGCCCGATGCCACAGGAGCTATTTACTCCTGTGCCGAGGCCGTAACGCGAGCCCCACGCTTCTTGCGTTACCACTGTGCGCCTGATAACGACTCGACGGAAGCCGAGTGATTTTAGATATTGGCCGAAGTTTGATAATCCCTTGGGGTTTTCGCCTGCCAGTTTCAATTCAATTTCAATTTCAGTTTTTAGTAAAATCTGTATCGATTGTAAAATTCAATCTACAATCTGTACATATTTTATCCGGTCGGACTCACATCTCAAATCCCATCCGGCAGCCTCCCCGAAGAGGGATTAATCCGGTGAAACCCGCTTTGCGGTCGGACCTGGGGTTACACCTCGGGCGGCCCTGGACGGTTGATGTATCGGTCGATATCCGGCCTTGCTCAACTGACGAATAGCCGGGGAAGTTTAGTTGCGCAATGCTTCTTAAGGCGCAGGGGTAGGTGTCGACCTGACGTCGGTCACCCGATCTCTGGTGAACATCTGAGTAAAGGACGCCACGTGTCCGCGATATTTCCGAGTTACGGAATACCTAATTATCACGTCAGATAGAGGTTGCGAAAGTTACTTCGAGCCTGGAACCAAACTGGTGGATTGAGAAATCCGTCTAAATTTGGTAGTAATAGGGAATGAGGCTGGCCCGCCTGGCAGCTCGCTGCCTGCTGCCCCGCTATTTTAAGGCGTCGCGGTCGGTTTCTAACGGGCTGCGGCGTAGTTAAATAGTGGATAATGTGTTATGTTAAAATTATGTATGTTTCACCTCGGGGCGATATAACGATAAGGTTCATTGAAACGCCTCGGGGTTACAAGCTCGCCCGAGTATAGTCTTACATCCAAATATGTCGAATTCAATTGGTAATACATAATTCGCTAATAAATAAAACATAAAATCCTTAAACATGGATTGTTAAATTAAGAATAGAGTAGCAGTTACAATAAATAAATAGTAGCAGTTACTACGGTATACAGATATTGTACAAATAAAATACCATGAAAAGTAGCGATATATGTCGTCATCTTTGGCCCGTCCAGTGATTGGTAAACACTGACTTATCCAAAACTGCTTAAAATCTATTCCAACAAATTTCTCTCGTCACCACGATTTCAAAAATATCCATATACACAATGCTTGCTCTACCTATTGGTCAGATCCTCCTTCAGGCCAAGCAAACCAGGACGCACCTGCAGCAGCACCCGCAGGACTCGGATTGAATTTGCTGCCATCTTATGGCACTTAGAGTACTTTAGGAAGGCTGCATACCAAATATTGGTTAAGACCGGACAGGGAACTCTTCGGATATACGGACAAATCAACCTAAAAACGCACAGCATGTATCAGACTATATTATCCGTCCTACGTAATACTAGGGACGTATCAAATAGGGTCAATCAACTTAAAATAATCAAATTAAGTTGACAATCGAAAAACTCAAATAACACAATCATAACTATAAGAATAATTAACAGAGAAAAATAGTCACTTAAAAAACTATGTTATACTGCAAAATGTTAATTATAAGAATAAACAACAAAGAAATAATCATAAAAGTCAGATTACAATAACTATTGGATAATATAATCTATTTTCAAAAACCCCGTTTCCATCATACCGTACGACTTGAGTTTCCTTTCAAACAATTCTGCTTGCCAACAAAATATTAGTCCGTTTATAAAGTTTTAACTTTGGTCGTGAAGGTACCAGATGGTTTCTGGACCTTATCAAGGGATTGCGGATTTCTAACTGGGTTTATAATATTCCTCTCTTTCAATACCTAGTTTTATACACTGGAATACGTAAAGGTAAATCCGAGTAAGTAAATTAGGCGCCAGAATAGACCGCGACAAGGGTCTAGATGGCTCATATTACATATAGTTCTATATGTCCTTTTTTGTAGGTAAAAAATTGGTTGTCTCTTATTTACCTAGCACTGGGTCCAGAATTGGATACACTTCGAAGTAGATACAATATCTATATCGATTTTGTCTCCTTTGAATTTATTAGTTCTCTAGTTTTTTATAATAAAAAGCACGCAAATAAAGTCTGTCGCTTAGATATCCGCCATGATTATTCCTTCTTAAACATTCCATCTCCATAGATGCAATATTATTACGAGTAGCGACTTCTGCAGTAGCAAAGGTATTATTACTCCTCGTTACAGGTGATGGTATACGAAATGGCGCTCCCTTTTACTTCGGCCTACCCTGCGCTTTTACTGCTTAAAATATAATTAAGGGTAAAAATAGCAAAAACAAAAGTTGATAACCATAAATGAGGTACATATTGCCTGGTATCAATTCATCTGTTTAGACAAAAATAACGAGAAGTCAGGATGTAATCATATTGGCCGAAGCTTGACAAATCCTCAGGTTTTACCCCCTGCCAAGTTTTCCATAGAAATTCATTTTCCTTCCTCGAGTAAGTCTTTTTTATAGGAGTATCCGTTGAAATAGCAGTGCAACGTGTCTTCCTTTTGCTTGCTTGCCTAGAAGCCAACCAACCTTGCTTGCCTAGGGGCCACTTTTCGTTGCGGACGTATATTTACAGGAACGCTTAATCGACCAGGTTCGGAATTGATAGCAGTAGCAGTGTCATTAAGATTAAAATGTGTAACCGATGGCACAGTAAGATCATATTGAACATGATCTTATCGTTTATTTAAATTTTAAATAACTGAATCGATGTCCATATTATTATTAATCAGTGTAGGATCCTATTGATCTGTTACAAAGCTGAGTAAATACAGAATATGGAACCAAGAAAAATATTTTCATGAAATGGCCAAATTCTAGAAACTTGAAAACCAACTGTTATATTTATAAAAATGGCTGCAAGTGGAAAAGATTTGCTAATGATCTCAAGAATATCGTAAATGACTATAGTCACACGTCGCAACATGAATTTACATATTTTTAAACGATCCACAATCTAACCTATTTAGTGCTTGAAGCTTGTGGAAAGAATGG
>JAOPUG010000333.1:13344883-13355517 GCA_027564375.1 Micropterix facetella | reverse complement strand
TATGTTTTTGAGTAAAAATTAACTATTTTATGATTTTTTTAAAACCGTCCGTCCTCTCTGCCGCACCCTGTATATATCCTACTCTCCCTCTCTCTCAAACACCTCTCCTATGTATAATTTTATTAAGTTTGTAATACTTGCGTGGGGATATTCTTGTCACAAGAAGGAACGACCTATCAAAAAATCAAAAAGCATGTTCCTACTCTAAAAAACTTGAAATGTATAATGTTTCTATATAATATTTTATACATTTTATACATTTTATACATTTTATACCATAGGAAATTTTAATAACTGAATGTATATATATAGATAGGCATTTTTTAAAATAGAGAACAACGAGACTTTACCAAAGGATTTGTTTTTATGTATATACAATGTGTAATGCTTTGATTGAGAGAAAATAATTAATGTATTTTGATTTAGGCCATCCCATAAAATCCTACATCGAACTCTCAAACACCTCTCCTATGTATAATTTTATTAAGTTGGTAATACTTGCGTGGGGATATTCCTGTCATAAGAAGGAACGACCTATCAAAAAATCAAAAAGCTTGTTCCTACTCTAAAAAACTTGAAATGTATAATGTTTCTATATAAGATTTTATACATTTTATACCATAGGAAATTTTAATAACTGAATGCATCATTGTCCGCATGGTCACTTGACAGCACACTATTACTTCGATTTGATTAAAATCGGATATGTTGTGTTATTTTAGGTGTATATTTTTCGTCTTGAAATAATCGTTTTAAAAGTATCGTTGACAAGATTGTTTTTTTTTAAAGAGTACCTATCTATTTATTGAAAATATAACTATAGCGCGATTATATCAGCATTTTACAGCATAGTCCAATTCATGCACGAATAGATTCCTGCCTGCACCAACAGTTAGCGTTGTGTATCCATTTTAATTATTTCTAGCCTGCTGACAATGTAATTTTGGTTGTTTCGTGAATACTCTGGTTTGGTTATTTTGTATATGTATAATCGTGTATGGGTTATTTTTTTCGAGTAATGCCGAAGCGTTTATTTAATTCGATATATAATACACTGGGTACAACAATTATTTTCAAGCGGCAAGTACTATACCAGGAAAATATAATAATACGATTGTTTTAGCTGCTACCATAATGCCCGAGATATATCGACAGTGTCATAAAGTGCATTTCGCATGGCGTTGCGCTTGTGTAGGTCGTTCTGTCCACATAGCCAGGCGCACGCAACAGTCAATAACCAGGGACAAGGCGTTACCGCCTGAATATGCAAGGGTATCTATCTACGAGTATATGCCCAGCCACCGCGAACGACTATATAAGCCAGAGCAATTGCACATTTTCGGTTATACAACGATTTAACCACGTCCTGAGTGAACGCAAGTGATACAGTTTTGCACGCCTTTATCAGATAACGGCTGATAACATGATTGCTAAGGTAGGACTCAGTGATATTAAAGTGTAGGGATAGGCAAACGCGTTAATATTTAGATGACTTGGTTCTGAATGATCAACTATGTGGAGAATAAAAATCGCCATTATGAACCATAAAATATTTTTGTACCTATTGCTTTATCAACACATTACCGAAACCATTGTAAACCACTGGATCATAAATTGAAATGTTATACTTGCGCGCATTAATCAACTAAAAATGGCATGTATTCAAATCGATCAAAATTCGTACGATAAGGGAGTGAAAAGAGCTGTCGAAGTTTTAGTCATCGAAAAGGAATCATTAAAATATGATAAATTAACAGTTTCCTTTGATTGTATTTCATTTTAATCCAACCTGATAATTGTGCCTTATATGACCCGGGGGAAAAGATTAATTTAAATAAAATGCTTATACTCCAATTCGACCTTCTTTAGTTTCTTCTATCGTCTTCTTTAGTTTCTTCTATCGTCTTCTTTAGTTTCTTCTATAGGCTTCTATCGTCTGTTATTAGATGTCTTCATCTACTAACCCAAAAATATATCTCATTTATCTGTCTTGCGATATTTCGTAGACAATTCTAAATATTTATCCTGCGACTTCATAATGTGTGTTGCAGATGTGATCTGTAAATCATCATTAGTATTGTTGTGGTTTCCATTAGTGTTTTGATTATTATTATCATCATTTTCAGGTTTTAACGTTGAGCGCGTTGGTCGCTATTTGCCAAGGAGGTATCATCGCCGCCCCCGCCCACGGAGCTGTCTCCTCCCAGAGCATAGTCTTGGGCGGACCCGGATATGGTCACGGATATGGTGGATATGCCCCAGCCCTAGCACATGGATATGGTGGATATGCTCCCGCCCTGGCTCACGGATATGGCGGAATTGCCGGACACGGATACGGACTTGGATACGGACTAGGTATTGATCTATTTTAATAATTTCAATCAAACATTTGCAATCTTAACAATTAAAATAATTTAAATAATTATAGGACAAGCCGCTGTTGTCTCCCACGCTGCTCCCGCATTGGTCGCCGCACCACATTATGGCGCACCAGCTCTTATCAAATCTCATGCTCCAGTTGAAATATATGTAAGTAAACTTTAAATATTGATTATATCATAAAATATGGCTAGAAATCAAAAGAACAAGAACACCCAAATGTGACAAAAATAGCAAATGAAATTGAATTGAACAGAATGCATTAAAAAAAATATAGACAGACAAAAATTTACTATTTTTACGTCAATATGCGAATAGAAAGTTACAGTGAACACAACAAAGTAAGCATCATGTTCTTCAAATATTTCAATATGTTGATTCGGTTGTGTGATATTAAAAGAAAAAGACTTTAAAATCCGTCTCGTTTTAAATTATTTTTTAACTTGTGGTAATAACATTTTATTTGTTGTTCAATTTTCGTTGGCTTTTATTATTAGAAATGGGGCCCTAAACTTGAACCAATTGTCGGACAACGTTCATCAAAATTCTTCTTCAATATTCATTTATTCTTCTCTTTTGTTTTTCCTAATATATGATAATGAGCACATCTATGTTGAATTCCGATTATGACGAATCGTAAACTCCTAGTATAATTAATCGCAAAGTTTTTCAATGTTATAAGCCGAGAAACACAAGATCACGAAGAAAGTTCCTTGAAGAAATGCGGGCAACTGTCAGACAAAACAGCTGATAACAGCAATACAAATATTTTTTTATTTTGCTTTACTAATCATCTTGCTGCAGTAACAGTTACCGGTAAAGAAACCGTTAAAATCACTTGGAGAAACATTTTTTGTCGATTTAGCGCTTAATTTTACCTTGGCCTTTATATTAACTAGGTTTAACCGAGGTTGATGAACCGGCCCTAAATCTATTGGGGAAGCTCATTGAAATATTGTAATAATTATATTTTGTGGTAATCGGGATAGAGAGCTTTTTGATATTTAATAATATGGATACGAATTTCAGGCTCACCCCAAATATGAGTTCAACTATGGAGTAGCCGATCATCACACCGGTGACCAGAAGAGCCAATGGGAGACCAGAGACGGCGATGCGGTCAAGGGACAGTACAGCCTTGTCGAACCTGACGGCACCATCAGAACTGTTGACTACACCGCTGATGACCACAATGGGTAAGTGACTATCCTCTGAAATAATTTTTACAATTTAAACAAAATATGCCATTGTGCTTGGATTTGGATTTGTGTATAGTATCTAATACGTTGAGGATATTTCTCGGGTTACGGTGTTCTACTGTATCCTAGCGTTGCCTAATTTGTATGATTGTTCTTTTTCTTTAGTCTCTTTTCGTCCATGTAAAGTTTATCATTCGTCTGTCATAATTCTAGTGATTTGTTTCTGTTTTCGTTTGAGATCTCAGTAGCTTATTTTCCATCCGTTACGCCGTGTCTATTCTTATTGATGTTTATCATAACCTTGTAAATATAAGATGAACTCGATGTTAAATAGAGTCAATGAACTTCTTAGTCTTTACGCTACACCTCATTTTATATAAATTATCGAGTATGGGGTTTTAAGGCTCCAATCTGATTACAACTTATCTCCCATTCATGAAGGGATATGAAGATGTCAATTTCAACAAAAGCGATGACGACTTGTAAAGAAAAGGGTCAATATGCATTTATATGACCTGGTAAACCGTTTGTGGCATGACTAAAAGCCACATAGTGGAATAAATGACATTCTGGAATTGAAATAAATGCAAAGACAAAGACCAGAAGGAGAACCTTAGAATAGGTCAATATCAAGCGAACCATTGAAGTACATGGTAATTTATGAGGATGATATTTACATCTACTACGTATATGCGAACCAAAGACCCTGGCATCTAGGAAAAGCGATATTAACAACTGAGAAGGCTATACATATCATACTCAGGAGAATCAAAATACTCACAATAAGTTATACTGCATGAAGCAGAGTATACAAAATAAGATGAGGATAAGTCGCAATGATGACAGACATATATTCAGCTTGTACAATCCCTTTAGTATTATCTACTATCTACCATGAGGAGATCTCATGCATTTCAGGCAGTATAATCGTCATAGAGTTTCATCTCCTGTAACTGAGGGTAAACGATCAATACTCTTTAACCATCCTCGGACGGAAATGCGATATGGTCAGATATCAGCTATTGAAATAAATTAGACACTGTCAGCTACTCGCTGGCGAAATTTAAGTTGGAGGAGGTAATCTTGGCAGTGTCTGTTAGTGGATAAAATCTCACTAGAACCCATCTTGGTAAGTGACAGCTGGCCTTTCAATACCCACTAGGGATGCTCTGAATAAAGAGCAAGAACTTCGTTTGCAGACTGGAAATGAAACAGGGCAGAAGGGTTCATGGCCATAGCTTCCCCAACAGCAGTGTTGTAGGCAAAACAAAACCACCACACTATTTCTTCCTAGTCCCACCATGTCTGCGATTCCATAGAACTTTATGAGGTCTCATTCGTCGCAGAAATACAACATTTGTTGGGAAGCACAAATGAGGCGTTTAATATAGAGATGCTTAGAAAATGTCGAATATATGTTATGGTATCCAACTTTATTATGCTCTCTTGTTTATTGGTACTGTTTTATAGAAATAAAATAGAGTGGACCAGGCTCCGTAATGTAAATGTATATAATATTTAGCGGAATTGTAAAGGAATTATACATGTATATAATATATAGCTCTTCATCATGACGCAACTGGATTGAAGCCACTGATTTTTTTGGTGTGAATGCAATGGAAAGCGATCGAAATTAATATTTAATAATTTTTGTCCGTGAACAAGCAGATTTCGGTAAATACTGCTAGTACATATTAGAAGCATAGTCTCGGTAAATACTGGTTATATCGACAGGAACAAATTGTATAATAGTTCGAAATAAGGCTATAGAGTGAATCTACATCGTGAATAGTATTCTTATAGATTTAGAGAAGTGTTGAAGTTTAAAGAAGTGTAAATACTAATAGATATCGACAAACTAGCACAACGTATGATGCAGTCATTTCCAGTATTGATTAGAATGGCTTGATGCTGTTCCACTAGCCTATTCTATTAACTATTGAATATATAACTATTGATTATATACTTTAGTAGATTGTTCAGTGGCCTAGTACTTATCGGTCGCTACGATTTTAGTACGAAGTGAAACGTATAAATATCACTAATAGATTCAAATATCGAATACAACTTTGTAATTTTCTGTTTTGTTGATAGATGGCGTTCTACAAAGGCAATAAGGGAACCTATCTCCAAATAAAATAATAATATAATAACAAACGAATTTTCCATTCATTATCAATATAGTTATAGATGCCATATAAATGGTATTAGTTTCGCCGTAAAGCGATGCCAGCGCTCCTTCATTTCGCCGTATCGAAACAGTTGCCATATTCTAATAGGAGCTTGAGCAATCGAATAGCGTATATAATCAATGATAAAACCAACGATCCTTTAAATGACAAGATGTTGGCCATAGGGTAATAAAACTGATACACGAAATTCTCTTTCAGTATTTACGGTAACTTATATGGGTGAAAGAATCCTTATATGGGTGAAAGAATCCACTTACTGAATCCTTATAACATTCTATCATTATAGCATTCTATCATTATAGCATTATTTGATCCGAGAATGAAAGTAGGTAATGATATAATCAAGAAATTATACAAATGTCCATCACAAACTATAATATGTTTATAAAACAAGTGTTGCGGATTATTTGGAATTAGTTAAAAATGTATAATTATTTAAAAACTAGAATTGGTTTAAATATACAAGATCGAGCAAAAAGAGATCAAACGCTATCGCTCATTGAGCCTGAATTGATCGCTTCACTTATTACATTAAGCAGTGTAAATAATAAAATTATCTGTCAACTTGTGTTAATTTTGTATCGGAATTAATATTAATCAATACATAAGTATAACATCGATTAAGGTAATATCATATTATACGATTTGAATTAACAAATTCAACTTTAAACATCATACATTTGTTAATTTTTTATTTATTTCAGTATAACATCTAGTTTGACATATTCGCCTAACTAGACCTGGGCCTGTTCTTTTAAATGTCTAGCTATAGTCTGCAATGTCAATTTGATAGATATGTGTGACGAAGTCCAAATATATCTAAGTATGATTTCCGAACAGGAGCAATATGCAAAAGAATTCGAAATGAACGAATTATTGGGTACAAACAACAGACATTAGAAAAAATAGATGTAGATTTTGGAACCAGTAGGTAAATAATACTACTTTCAACTTACTCTACAAAGAAATGTGGCAGCTGGAAAAAGTAGAACTTTTTTATTGAAAACTTTAGGAAAGTATGAATAGCTTGTTTAGGGCAGCTGCATCAAAAGCTGACAGCTGTAATGTTATCAAACAATTCGACAAAAATATGTTCAGTTTTTGTCATCTCAATATATTGGCCTATTAATATATCATTATAATCATATTTATCACAATGATTTATTTTTATGTGTCTATTGTTTCTTTTTCACCAGCTTTAACGCGGTTGTCAGCCGATCTGGCCACGCTGCACACCCAGCCCAAGTAGTAAAGGCCGTCGTCGCTGCCCCAGCCATCCACGCCGCTCCCATCATACACGGATCTCCCCTTCTCCACGGAGGATACCCAGCAATCCATGGAGGAGCATACGGATACCATTAGGCCTCAAAGGACATCGCTCAAGCCACCTTCAAAACATAATTTACCATCTCTCTTAAAACCTATTTATTCATGGATGCGTCTGTTTTATTTGTGAATCTAGACCCGACACGGTCGATGTATGAACGATGTATGTTAATTTCGCCTCATCTCATTTTACGCATAGATCTTCCGAGTTTCATAGGATTTAATAATGTCTCATTAGCATACTCTCTTCACCTCCTTCTCTTTCTATTTATTATTTAGGGACTTGATGGCCCACTCGCTTAGACTAAGATCCTCTATCGTTATTTTTTTATATATCTCTCGATTTGTAAATATGTTTTTTTCATTTCGTCATAACTGTTTCTCTCTATTTTGTACTTTTATAGTAAAACTATGAAACCGCTAGGCAAACACATGAAACTGAACTCTCTCAATACCGCCTTTGCCTACGCAAAGAGGACGTGTAAATATCGATAAATATTTCATAAAAATAAACGAAAAAATAAATAAAATATTTTATTACATTGGTCGTATCTTTTTCACCAGCTTCAAGGCGGTGGTTATTAGCTATTTATTAAACATATGTCTACCCAAAACCCATCAAGATTTTTTCTAAATATAATAATTCAACTATCTCTAATATGAAATTCCTCGTGTGTACTACCAATTTCTTAACACTAACCCTGACTTCATGTTGCAATATATATTTCTCCATATTCGGAAACAGATATTGTAACGTCAATTCATTAATTATTGTCATTTTGTTAAGAAAATAACCATAAAAATGCTAAATGGCGTTCAAATGGTCGCGTCGGTGGCATCAATAGAAAATTATTGTCGTCGCTGATTTTTTCGGGGTGAATACCAATTGACTATATTGATAAACCACTAATTGATTTGATTACCACTAATTTAACGTCATCATTATCATTAGCGCTAGAAATAGTTGTGAGTCTTGGCTACTTCAATAATCTTTTTCCATTCCAAGCTATCCCGGGCTTGAATTCCCAGTTGTTCACTCCAAGTGCATTTAGGTCTTAATTGTTGATTATAGAGTTCGCAGTGTTCCAGGTATATACAGTGATATAGAAATCGATAAATATTTTCTCGGTTTTCGTTTGCCAGCTAGTTGTTGTTTCGACAGTCCGGTTTCTCTTTCTTGACTTTTCGTAAAGTTGTTGGTTTCATGGTGTGGAATTATAAGCCCCAAGCCCAACTCTCAAGCTGGAGGCCCAAGATTTTCATGTCGGGGATTTCTTTCCCTTAGCCGGGTGTTTCCTGTTTTGAGGCGTCGGAGGGTCAACATTTCCCACTTCCTGTCTACTAAGGTATCATACTGGTTCTGTGTAGTCTGGGCTATGATGGCCGTTGTGTTTTGGTCGGCCCAGCTCACGGAGTATCTTCTATCCAGGAGCCTCCCCGAAGAGGGACTAACCTGGTAAACCCACTGTGCGGCGGACCTGGGAACGGGGCTGATCTGGACAGCTGGCGCACGGGGCGGGCAAACCGGCCGTGTTGTCACTGACGAATACCTGGAGGAGTTTAGAAGATTTCTTAAGAAAGCGGGGGTAAGTAGGTATATCCAGCTGCTTATCCATAGAAATGATCGTGTGGGCCACCCGATCTCGTGTGAGAGTTGCCGACTAATAGCCGCCCCGTATCCGCTATATTCCAGTAATACCGCTCTTAGAGGTAGAGGACCGCGCAAGCGACTTCGAACGTGTAACCAGACGGGTGGTCGGAGGAATCCGACTAAATCTGAGAGTTAGGTGGTGAGGCTACCCGCAGGGTGGCATTTGCCTATGCCTCGCCGTAAGGCGTTGGATCCTAACGGGCAGTGGTGGAACTTGGTACATAGATTTGTCTACGTTCCCAAGTCTCTGCGTTTCGCCTCGGGGTGATAGAACGATAAATTTCGGTAAAACGCTCCGGGGTGGACTGGTTCGCCCGTCGCAGGTGATACATTATTAATCTGTCTACTATGGTTCCTAAGAGTTCCGTGTATCTTGGTCTATAATGGCCGTCACGACAACTTGGCCGGCTCAATTCACGGGCCGCTCCTATCCGGGAGCCTACTCGAATAGGGTTCAACCTGGTAATCAAGCTTTGCGGTGTTTTGGGCCTAATGGGGCATGTGCAGCTTGGCCCATACGACCATCTCCTACATCCGGTTGGCCCGACTCATGGCTCAGCTTCCATCTGGCAGTCTCCCCGAAGAGGGAATAATACTGTGAAACCCGCTATGCGGTCGGACCTGGAGCAATACCTCGGGCGACCCTATATGGTTGATATATTGGTCGGTCTACCGACCTTGCTTAACTGACAAATAGTCGGAGGAGTCTAGTAGCGTAATGCTTCTTAATGCGCAAATGTAGGTGTCGACTTGACGTCGCCTACCCTTAGATACGACCCGATGGCCACCCGATGTCGGGTGATATTCGCTGAGTAAAGGACGCCACAGGTCCGCGATATTCCGAGTCACGGAATGCCGCGTTATCACGATAGGTAGAGGTTGCGCATGGGACTTCGAGCCCGCGACCAGAAGGAAGGTAGTAATGGATCAACTGTCTGCTATGTCACCGGAGTCCATTTGCCCAGGACTCTCGTCAAGGACGCCAGGAAGTCGGATTTGATGGTAGTGTTGATAACTTTATGCAACTTGGCATTATGTGGCATTTTCTAGAGCGGTACACGCCAGATTACTTCCTACCAAGACCCTTCCATCCCTTCGAGTACCACTAATTTAATGTGCAAGTCAAAAATTGACAACTAGCACAATTGGCAATAAATAATTATATAAAATAACTTTCACGAAATGCTGTAAACGATGATAGTCACCCACGAATAAAGATTGCAACTATTGACGGATATAACCCTCGTGAAACGATAGAGAGTGGTCAATTAATGTTTATAAATATCGTGATCGTGTTAATTATGTTATGAGTGGGTGTTATAACGATAATTTATATGTTTGTCGTGTTTGCTTGAAAAAGGTTTTGTGTACGCCTACATTAGTGATGAAAACAGCAATAGCAGATATTTGAAAGATAGTTAGCACTAAACCAAAACGAAACTATTAAATTAGTAAAATTAATAGGATTACTAACAATTTACTAAATAATTTCTCTTAGAATTTATATGCAGATATAATAGTTTCTCAAAAATAATATACATTATCCTGTAATATTTTCTCTGATTTGAAATTTAGTAGCGCGATATTTACATTTAAACTTTTATTGTCATTAAATTAAGGACAAAAGTTTTAGGAACTTTTCGGTTTTGGCCCAAAGATCGTCAAAATATACTTCCCATGTGGGTGATATTAACATCCATACAAATTATTCTACTCAAAACGATATACGGATATGTAGCCAAAGAAACAAAGAACGATACAAACAAAAATTTATACTGTAATATGTTCTGTGTAGTGAAAAATCCATCGAAGAATTTCGATGAAAATGCTCAAAAACCTTGAATATACTATAATCGAAACACTAAAAATGCGCAATAATTGCTATAT
>JAOPUG010000333.1:13304623-13319050 GCA_027564375.1 Micropterix facetella | reverse complement strand
GGTGGATCCTACATAATTTGACCGAGTCTCAAAATACGGGACGCATCACTTGGTGCAATGCTCTGGTTACCCGATTCCACGTCAAATTTGCGTCAAATTTGGTGTGGAACATAAAAACAGGTGACGAAATAAGAATTTACAGCTACGACCATGAAACAACGCAGCAACCAACCATATGGGTCATTCAAAATGAGATGATTCCAATCAAAGTGGCACGCGTGCAAAGTGCCACAAAGTGAATGATCGCTTCTTTTCTTTGGAAAACTGACCATGGAGAATCATCTTAGTTTGATTGGTATACGACCATTTTCTTACCGGAAGTTATTGATAAACTCTGTAAAAGGAACCGCAAACGCTGCATCATCTTGTACTGCCAGCTCTGCCACACTGCCAGCTCTGACACGGCTAAACAGATAAATGAATTTTTGATGGCAAAAATCGTAGAACTTACGAGCCATCTTGCATATAGTCCCGACTTAGCACCTTGTGACTTCTTCTCGTTCCCAAGAATAAGGAACTAATTAGGCGGTCAACAATTTACCCCGCCAGGCTGTTGAAGAATATGAAAAACTCGTCTCCGAGTTCCACGAAGGAATGGAATAAATGTTATGAAAATGGGTTTATACGCATGGAAAATGGTATTAACGCTCACGGAGAATGATTTGAGAATCAATAAATTGTTTTTTTAACATTCATTGTATTTTTTCATATCTATTCATGAATTGAGCAAAGGCCTTCAGCAAACACGCTTGGCACAGACGGTCCGCACAGTGAACAACAGATGGTCGCCAAATAAGAGAAGCTCCAACTGGAAACTCTCCATAACCCACCATTCTCTCGAGACCTTGCTCCGACTGATTTCGACTTTTCTTGGATTTTAGACAACTGCTTGTTAGGAAAAAAATAGGTGAAGCCTTCAAAGAATTCATTGAATTTCGCTCCCAGATTTTTTTAAGGTTATAGATGAGTTATAAATGTACTTATGCCATAAAATGGCAGAAATGCATCTATAACTTGGCACTTTTTAAGTTTGTTCAATATCCCAATTTGACGCAAATGAATTAACATTGTTTTGTCACTTACACCGAAGGCCGCTGCTAACTCTGACGTGGTTTGTGATGGTTCCGCTTCCAATGCCGTTTTTAATTCTTAATTCACTATCGACCTGGATTTCCGGCCGTCCACGGGGCACGTTCTTTAAATCAAACTTTCCAGAACGGAAAAGTTGGAACCAAAAACGCACCGTGCGTTCGTTAGTGGTGGCTGACCCGAATACAATATTGATTCTTCGAGCTGTATCTGCAGCTCTGGTGCCATGGCGGAAGTCATATTCGAAGATAATGCGGTATTTTAACGTTTCCCTAGTCGTGAACAGAATGATGTCAGAGAAAAACAGAACTTCACTAGCTTCAATTTGACATACATTTATATTTGGAATTATAAAACAAACGCTAGATTCAGTTCAAAGTTGCAAGTATTGAGAATCGGCAATTTCATATGTAGGGGCCTAATATGTCGTACAGATGACAACCGCTAAACCAATAAGCTAAACTACAATAATTTAAAACCTGTCTGACACTGGAGAACCGACTACCGAAAAAGAAACAAAAGTAGCTGACAGAATAAAAGCGAGTTAATTGAGGTTCACGGGCCAAACTCTCAATTAGTTAGAGCGCGTTGTTGACAGCACTAATAGACCGACCACTACAGAGAGCGTGAGATTATAATGGCTTAATTTCGGTTCAGGCACGTAATTAATTGCAATTGCACAAACGAAACGAGCATTGTTTGTAACTTAAAAACAAACAGCCAAGGCTTTCGGCGGGGTCACATATCATTTTTAACCTCCAAAATTATAAATGATAACAGTAATTTACTATCTATTGAAAGTGAGAAATAGTTCAGCTCGTGTATGTGAAATGTTCTCACACATAATACTCTCCCTGGATACTAAGCCTATGTAAACTGTTCAGGAATGACCATTACTCTTATCAATGAAATATCTGAAGAATACTATAAAATTTATATATTATTTGATTTAATTATTTATTCAAAGTAATATGTTAACATTACAGTGACACGAAATAATGGCATGTGTACCTACATTTATAACAATTGATTTAAAACACTAATAACAGTAAAATATATAAAGAGAAGTAATGCAATGTGGTTCACTAGAAAAGAAGTGAGATGAGAAATAAATTGATGTTTTTTAATATAGGTTAATTACAACTTTTCTACGCTCTCTCCATCAACTTTTATATATTGGTTCATTCGCCTGAACTAAGAATCAAACTCTTTCAGTCAGGCAAGGAACTCAGTAAATCTAGGTACATGTTCAAGATAATTTAATATTCACATTATATTCTCAAGACTAGAAGGTGCTGATTTAGATTCGTTGTTACAGGAATTCCGATGTAACCGATTATAATCTCCTTTCCCCTCTCTTTCTTTTTAGTGTCTGATTATTTTTATTCGGTGAAATTCAATTTTCAATACGCTATTATAATTCTCTGTCTGGTGTATTAAGTTAAATAAATACAGCCATAACCAGTTAAGAAACGAATGGGTTTAAGAGATCTAATGTGGTTTTCCGAATGTGCTGGGTTTACGGGACGACATGTTTCGCTGCTTTGCTTAATTTATTTTGCATTATTAATAATGCTTAAGAAATATTTTCATTATTAATAATGCTTGAAATGTACTCCCTAGGCAGTCATCATAAATTATATATGCACACTTGGTATAACGTAACTGCACTTATAATATGATGAATTCAAACCAGAATTTATATAAAAAGCCCTTTTATTTGATTAAAAATTTGGAAAAAATGATATGAATATGCCCTATACATTCCCTCCTCATTCTGAGCTAGATCGAGGAATCGAAATCTATGGGACCGGCTGAGTTAGCCGCGGAGAATAGCAGTTAAGCATAATGTCGTTATAGTACTCTGACCGTCCAGATGTTTGCTTTGACCCTCAGTTTGCGTTTAAGGAGCACGTCACTGTTTTCTTCAAGTCCCTTTATAAATTGCTAGGTTTCATTATACGAAACCCAAAATATTTACAAAATATTCGGCTTTCGCATACATTGCATATATTGTGGTACCCTTTGTAATAATAATATTATTACAAGCACTTCAACTTTCTACATTACAAAATCATAAATAATATCGACAAATTGTACAACGTATTAAACAAGAACGTGTATTAAACACATACGTGTATGACACCTTTTCGCGCCTAGAACGTTCGAGAAACATAAAATAATTTCGTAGCATACCGCGCAAAAGGAATAAGATAGGTATGGTATGAACGTAAATTATCAAGTCATTTCTTTCCGAAGGGACCGCCGCTGGGTACGGTGGTGGTCCCGGATTCATTTGCAAATTGGAACTCCATAAAACCCTTCTTTGAGAACGCCATCCTGAGCAGATATAAAAGCATTTCGGACAATCTCAGCGCTTTCAAAGCGAGATCCACGGAGGTCAAGTTTGATTGTTTGAAAGAGAAGGATAGATAGATCTTAGAAAGATAGATCTTTGTTGTATACATGTATGTTAGATCTTTATTGTATAAATATATGTTTTTGGTACGTATAATTTCGATTGCATGAAGTGACACGGAGCGAAATCTGGAATGGCTGTAAGGCGTATTCGATTGCTTTTGAATTGCTATGATCTTGAAAAATCATTAGTGAAAATAACTTTGTGAGGCGATGCACTGTCTGGTGCAAAACACGCCTCTCATACCATAGATCACCTGAAGCATACATTTTTCACCTTTAGTTTGGCCACACTGTAGTTTATAAGTAAATAATTTTTCTCCATTCATTTAAGAAAATAAGTTTATTTTTCCATCGGTTTCTTGAGAATGTTACTTTCGTTCCTGTCAATCTGGACGGCTGACGCACGGGGCAGGCAAACCGGCCATATTTCCAATCAACTTAGAGGAGTCTGGAAACGTATGTTATAAGACGCGGGGGTAGATGTTGACCTGATGTCACCTATCCTTAGAATTAGGTCCTAATGGTTCCGTGTTGGTTCCTAATGGTTCCATTCCATGGTTCCGCTATTATGGCCGTTATGTCAATTTCGCCGGCTCAGCTTGCGGGGTAGCTCATACCGGCAGCCTCCTCGGAGAGGGACCACCCTGGTGAACCCGGTGTGCGGTGGATCTGGACGGAAACTCGGGCGAAACTGGACGAGTGGCGCACGTGGCGGGCAAACCAGCCGTGTTATCAATCGACTGAGACCCGTCGGGGTCTGGGAAGGGTAGGTGTCGACCTGTCGTCGCCTACCCTTAGAAACGACCCGATGACTAGTCGATCTTTGGTAAACATCGCTGATAAAAGGAAGCCAAGGGCCGCGATATTTTCGAGTGACGGAATGCCGCGTTATCACGATGCGCAAGCGTCTTCTATCCCAAGACCAAACTAGTAGATGGAGAAATCCGTCTAAATTTGGGAGCGAGGGCACGAGGGTATCCCCACTGGGTTTCTAAATTCCCAGTGCCTCGCGGTAAGGAGTAGGACTCTCGCCGGGTGAGGCAACGCTGGATTGTGGAAATGTAATGTCCAAATTCCTTGCGCTCATCTCGGGGCGACATAGCGATAAAGGTCGTTGAAACGTCTTGGGCTGACGTGTTCGCCCGAGCAATGGTCTTAAAAAATCTAAAGTATCCTTAGAAATGACCTGGTGGCCACAAGATCTCGGGTTATGTTCCGAGTAAAGGACGCCACGGGTGTGCAATATTTCGGAGTTACGGAATGCTGCGTTATCAGGTAGAGGCCGCGTAGGCGACTTCGAGCCTGGAACCAAATGGGTGGATGGAGAAATCCGTCTAAATTTGGTAGCTAGGGAGTGAGGCTGGCCCGCTGGGCAGTTTTGCTGTCCGGTACTTTGTTGTTAAGACGTCGGTATCTAACGGGCCGTGGCGTAGTTGGATACGTGGATTTGTTTCGTCTAAATTTCTTTACACTCATCCCGAAGCGATATAACGATAAAGTTTGTTGAAACGCCTCGGGATAGCGGGTTCGGCCGTAGTATTAATCTAAAACTTAACGATGTTGTTCTAGAATAGTTAGAGTTCTGATAAACTGATTGATTGAATAAAATGGTTTTCATTTTGAAAGTTCTATACATTGCTTTTAAAGTATGTTCTGTGCACAGAAAAAAATGTTCTATGCACAGGTTTTAGAGTATGTTCTATACACAGAAAGAATTTTCTATGCACAGGTTTTAAAGTAGACGATAAATTCGCAACTATTCTTTGTAGATTTCCCCCATATTCAAAATAGACATTTAGAAGTTTTCGTATTACGTTTGATGCATTAGATATGGTAAACCTATACAAAACTATTATTCAAAATTGACCTTGACAGCAGATTGTGGCATAACTTTGGTTTCTATATACACTTCCCTATTTATTCGCGTAGATCCATAATGCAACTGCAATATTCCCCTTTTCTCTAGTTTATATATCTCTATTTGCCATGTTTACCGTTATTTCGTGAGGGTTTTTTTTATATTCACCATTTTTCCATCGACGTCTTCAGTCACCAAATATGTCGATGCTCCTGAATCAATAATCAATGTTATCTGGTTTCCAGATATGACTGAGCTTCTTTATAGGTCGAATGCTGTGGCCCCTTCATAGATCGAAGCACTCGATGCTGTGTGAGCCTTTTCGATTACAAATAGCTCTATTTCCTTTACCTATGAAACCTCTGCTAACCCCGTCCTCTCGGTAGCCTTGCACTCACCTTTGGCCAAATGGGCCTTTTGTGTTCTGCCTGTCCACACCCGTAGCGGTTGTACTGAAACGCTGCTTTAAAAAAATCGACATTTCTGTCGACATTCTTCCCAGGTAGTCAGAAGTAGTCGCATACCTTATCCGGTGTTTCCATTTTAGATTCTTCATCATCGATGTCTCGTATTAGACGGTCGAATTTCAAGAAGTGATCTTTAACTTCACTTTTTGTTGTTTTTATATGACAATTTTAGACCGATATTGCGCGATCTAGGCCTATAACTTTTTTGAGATCACAGCCGCATAGAATAACAACGAGTTTCTTTTTATACAGTTCGGTTTATTTGTACTAATTCACACCGTTGTATTATACGATATGCTCACATTATGTGTCCGTCATTGCGCGGGAACGAATCGACTGACAGCTAACGTCAAATCCAACAAAAGATTTTTGATAGAAGTTGATTTCGATAGTTAATTTTACTTAGGCCGTCTTTCAAAACAAAAAAAAATATTGCACGAAAATTTTCACTTTCCATCTTCCCATAATCTTAAATATGATAAACGATGTAGCCAATCATACATCAAGTAACATCGAAATTCAAAAAATATATAAAACAATATATGTAATGTATCAAAATTAAAAATAAATGATGAAATATTCACTTGAAACCATTTCAAAAGTTTTTAATGACTTTTTCGCGAATGACTTTTAGGGGTCAGTTAAGTCCAGCAACGTATCAATAGCAAATTTTATAAACCTTCGAAATCCCCCACATATTCATTTCACCTCACAGCCGTAACAGAAGGCGAGGTACGTACCCTCGTGAATACGTTAAAAAATAAGAGAAGCGTTGGGAATGGCGTAATCCTAATTTGTGTATTGAAGCGATATATTGACCAGCTTATAACCCCTTTGCTGCTCCTAATACACCCGTCACACATCTTGCTGTACTACAATTCTTCTTGCAAAGGCACTTTTTGAATCCCTGGCCGGTTCCATTAACTGTAAATTTGCAACTGAACGTCCTCTATCAACCTATGGTACCAAAACTCGTACAGAAGTGCCAATAGATACAGAAGGAAATTTCTTTTCACTTGTTTTCATCATTTTTTCATCGGATGACGCAATACCCTCCCCTTGCTCCGCTATCCCCGCTGCACCGACTGACCCGGTTGCTATTTAGGAAATGTATAGATTTCCTAGGAAAAGTGCTTATTACAAAATATATCATACATTACCTATCTATTTTAGGAATTGTACACATTTCCTAGGAATTGTATACAATGACGGATTACATACTTTTCTGTTAACATACGTATATATATACAGTTTTCAACAAAAAAATACTTTTTGAAATAAAATATAATTAATATTTATAATAACAGTACCATTAGCAAACCTACGGGTGGTTCCAGTTACGGGTACTCTTGGGACGGTACATGTGCAACGATGGTACTCCATATCCAATATACTAACTAGAGGAGATCCACTGCAGATTGTAATCAACGTCAACCTTCCACACACGTAGCAAATTTTAATAAATAAATAATATGCGTCTCTTGTCCGCCCATTTAAAAGAGTTCACAAAAAAGTCGAAATTATCCAAACGATATCAGTCATACTAATAAGTACCGCACCACGCCTCTCACTGTTTCCTCCGTTTCAACAACACAATAAGGGTATTTCAAGGACACGCAAAACTCTCGGCCACAATAGATTACGATCACATTTGAAATTTCATGCATTTGGCGAGAGAGTATAAAAACGGGGGGAAATTTTCCCAGAGGCACAGTACACATTTGACTCGTGAAGTGAACACAGTATAATAAACAAGCAGAAATGATTTCAAAAGTGAGTAATAGTGCCTCAATTATAGCAACGCAACGTTAATTATATCGTATCATACCTATCGTTCTAAACCTTACCTACGTATACCTATACATAACGACTGTTTGCATAACTTTTCCTTTGAAACGACTGATTGTTTTGATACGACCTAATAATCGGTAGAGTGGCGTATTTATTTCCGTGTTTAATTTCTTAAAATTATGCATAATAGTAAATTGCAAACCATTAATGGAATTACGGAAAACTGCTTCATGCAAAGTTTCATGAAATATTGTCATTTATTTGGGGAACGAGATTTTCAAATAAATATTTTTTAATATCAATATCAAATATTCAAAGAACCAATTATCATAATAACCTACAATAATACAAGGGCCATTACTTTATTACTGAACATATTTTTTTTATTTGCTATATTTCAACATTATATCTACAATCGTTTATTATTAGCATCCTTGCTTATCAATTATTGAGTCTGAAAGTACTTTAAAGCTTTCTTATTCCATTCATCACCATTTCTGTTCATCTATCGAACGGTTGGAATACCAGCGGCAGAAAGCTCAATCAAAAGTCAAACAAATAAAAATCTTTGCTTGAGGTCACCAAGAAAGGATTATGTCAGGGAGTGTTTCATGTGGAATGAGTTTATTAAAGCAGTTTATTATCATGACTCCATGCAAAACTTACGCAGAAAATGAACGAAACCCAATATCTGCTGTTATGCAAGCCATTCGACAGATGAACATGAATGAACAATGAAGCTGCTAAAACATTGAGCCTCGGTCATTGAGAAGGAGACTCTAATCGCTTATTAAGTATTTTGGATAATTTTGCCAAAATGTTTATTACTAAAATTGGCGCATTCCTACATTTTAAACATTAGGGAATTTATAAATAGGGTTATGATTATTATTATTATTATTAGTATGAAGGATTATAAAGAGATACTCTAAAAAATAGGCTCGTAAGTATAAGTAATTATTAAATCAATATTATTTTGTCAACATTTGTCAAGTATATCTGAAACTTCAATTTGCGAATATTTCTATTAAGGAATGTGTCCCTTTGTCTTACTTCCCTGCTGTACTGGGAAACCTCGCCTTGGTATGAGTTTCTTGTTGAGATGTGGCATTTTTGTTTGAGAGACCAGTATAAGTATTAGAGGCACTCGGCCATAAGCAGTTTGATTGTTTTTTTTTTGTTGTTATTTTTCATAGTTTTCTCCACATTACACATCGTGCTTTTGAAAACCCAATTAATATTTATGTATATTTTCATACTACAATGTTGATAATCCCTGCTAATATTATGCGAGTTCAAAGCGATATTATATCATAGAGATGAGCTGTTTACTGCAGGTAGTTAAACCATGACCTAGACGTTCACCACGGCGCAGAGGCCGCACTATGCAAAATCTGATCAATTTGTACATAATTTATTACGCTCATTCTGAAATATGCGGATATGAACTCTATGATAACTTCAAACTTTCTTCATTAGTAATATGAAATAACATATTTTATGCTACTGAAATATTTCTATGCCATTTTAATCTTGAATTACAATTATTTAGTTTTATAGTTAACTCAAGCAAATCAACTAAAATAAAGGTTTATGCTGGATTTGCCTTAAGGGTCCGATTTTACAGGCCATATTAGATTGAATCGACTGTGAGTAGTCTGCCTGTCATGATCCCTATATATTCTGAGGTTAATAATTCCAATACGCGATGTACATAAAGTTTCAATCGTAGATACTTCGAACCTCCCATTCTTAAAAAGTTATAACTATACTATAATATATCATAAATTATTTGGTAATTATAACATAAATATACCTTGCAAGTTCTAATTTGTTCTACCTTTAATGTTAAATATTTGAAAACTGATATAACCTTTCATTCCTCAATTTAAGTAAAAAATCTCAAATTACTAATTCAGCAATTCAAAGACATCCGTCCTCTTAAATACTGTGGAAAATATACTTAGTAAAACGTTATAAAATGATGTATAGATAGTTTTAAAATATTGAAATTGGGTTTTGAAAACGTTATCATGACTAAAACTAACAAAATTTATGTTATTCTCCAAACTAATCTAATATTAATATCTTAAATGTTAACTAGAATTATTTTTTTTAATTTTATAATGTCTATTTTATCAACATAGGTAATAATAATAAATACGTTTCTATTTTGCCCATAATAAATTAAAAGTGACAAAATTATTTCTCAAGTGACAATAATCTAACAGCTAGTAGTACATAGAAAATCGTTCCACTTTTGAAAATTTTCATCAAAACTCAAATGATATTCTCGAGCTTATATCAAACACTAAACAATGGTGATTTCTGCCAAATAAAGTGATGATTCGGGGGAAATCACCGATTACAATCTTGATTAAGACGGCACAAGACCGAAACAACAAACAAAGAAATAATAAGAACATATATAGAAAACAATATAGTCAAATTTAACAATATAGAGAATAATATAGTCAAATTTAAATAAAACGAAGAAGCTAAGGGATAGAAGATGCATAGTGAGTGATTTTTGAGATAAATAATATAATAAATGAAATTTGGAGTTCCCATAAACGGTTATAGGAACAATTATTATTATGGGAACAATTAAGGAACAGGGAAAACCAGTATGGGAATAATTATTACTATGGGAACAATTAGTATACGGGTACTTGACTCTCCTCTATACTGTAATTAAAATCTCCACAGAAGACAGAATATGATTACGTAGTACTCTTCATTATTCTCCTCTTGACAGATCCTCGCCGTAAGCTGCCTGTTGGCCGTCAGCCAAGCCGGTTACATCGGAGACTATGGCCATGGTCACCATGCTGCGGTTTCCTCCCAGAGTATAGTACGTCATGATTCTCCAGTGCACTATGCCCATGCTCCAGTTGCACACTACGGTCACGATGGACTCGATCACTATGGACATGGTGGCTTAGCTTATGCTGCTGGACCAATCGCTTATGCCGGCCATGGGCATGGACCTCATTATGATGAATACGTAAGTCCTGTTTTCTGTAAACGCGTGGAACCTATTCTTAGTATCCCGTGCCCTCCAATAAATTAACGATCAAACGATCTGACCAAATTAACACAAAATATTCTTCTGCGACCTAGAGTTCTCTTTGTAGCGATTTTACAGAAATTGATATTTAACATTCCAAACCACGTGGCCAAAATACTAAAGTTTTCGTCGTTTTATAATGATGAGCAACTCTAAGTGCTTTTCAACCCGTAGAGCATCCTGATGAATTTTTGTTCTTCGTTAGGGGCAAAAATAGCATCTTGCCTCCGGAATCTTCAAGGCTGGTTACAGAAATTCACCACGTCCGTTTTAAATTGAAGCCAATGAAGAATAGCGGTTTAAATAGCAACAACAAAGAATAGTTTGATAGCGGAAGATTTCATCGACACAAAATGATTGAAAAACTAAGGAGACTTGATTTTATTGAGAAAATAATCTGAGTCTTCTAAAACAATGAAGGCAAGAAGTCGCGGTAAGCATCGACGGCAAGCTAACTGACTGGTGTACGCCAAGGCTGCACCCTATCCTTCTTACTATTTAATTTTAATACTGAGGAGATTATTATAGAAACTTTAAACGATAGAAGAGAGCGTGTTTCAACCTGCCAAGATCAACAGGTATATATTTTAAATTTACATATAGTACTTGCTAAATATTATATCTGGTCCACTCTGATGGATACCTTCTACACGTGGACCCTAAATAATATTATATTGAAAATTAAAGGCTTTTAAGATATTGAAGCTACGAATATTTTTGAAGATAAAGTAGAACAAGAACAACGAAGTACTACTATGAGCAGGTTCTAATATGAGCAAAAGCAGAAACCTTTTTGAAGAGATCGCACGGAGAGACATCTTAAGTCAACCCTACTTGAGATGTCGCGTGGGAAGCAAGATTACCAAAAGAAGGATCAGAGACAGAAAAAGAAGTAGGTGGAAGCATTTTTAGATGAAATTAAACCACTAGACGAAAATATAACTTACTGTAGGTGGTGTTTAGACATTAAGAGCTATAAAAGTATGATATTGCATAATAAGTACCGTAATAAAATGAGGCATAATAATATTTACGTAATGCATTTTTCCAGTCTCATCCCAAATACAACTTCGCCTACTCTGTTGCTGATGGTCACACTGGCGATCACAAGAGCCAGCACGAAGTTCGTGATGGAGATGTAGTGAAAGGAGAATACTCTCTTTTGGAGTCCGACGGCACAGTGCGCACCGTCCACTACACTGCTGATGACCACAATGGGTAAGACGATTGTTCTTATTTTTCTTGTCATTCATCTTCTTTCCTCGTTCTTCTTCTTCTTCTTTAAGTTCCTCTCCTGTCGGAGGTTGGACACTATCATAGAACTTTCTTTTATTTTGGAATAGTCTTCATATATTGTCCAAAACACTCATTCAAAATTTCTCTACAAGCAGTAATGTCTTCTACCAGTATTTCTTCTGCGACAGATTATACGTCTCGTTAGGCATAATGTGATCAAAATATTCCAGTGCTGCTTCTTTGATGGAATCGAGCAATTCAAATGTCTTTCCAAGTCTTCGCGGCACGTCGTCGCTGGTGACTTTATCGCTTCAGGATTTGGATTGCAGCTTTTTTAACATCGTTTTTTAACAGTTTATGATTCCATGTCACAGGCTGTATCTTAGCACTTGAACAGTCTCGAGCGCAACTCCATGCGCATGTCTCGATTACAAAGTAGGTGCTGCGTTAAAAAAGCTGTTCGTCGTCATTTCAATGTGAACTTTAACCTACTGATAAATGTGCCACTGGTCTTTTAGTCATAATGGCTACGTGTAGACTGGGCTATAATGGCCGTTGTGTTTCGGTCGTCCCAACTCCTATTCAGGAGCCTCCTCGAAGAGGGACCAATCCGGTGAACCCGCAGTGTGGCGGACCTGGGGACGGGAACTCGGGCATCACCTGGATAGCTGGCGCACGTGGCGGGCAAACCGGCCGTTTTTTCACTGACTGATTCTGAAATAGTTTAGAAGTGTACGCTTCTTAAGACAGCGGGGGTAAGCAGGTGCCTCTAATGCTTATCCAAAAATATGATATTGTAGGCCACCCGATCTCGGGTGAGAGTAGCCGAGCAAAGGCTGCCCCGTATCCGCTACATTCCAATTATGAATACCGCTTTAGAGGTAGAGAACCGCGCAAGCGACCTCGATGCTGTAACCAGACGGGGAATCGGAGTAATTTGATCCGCATCTGGTAGTAAGGGCGCGAGGAGGCCCACTGGGTTGGAAAATTCCCAGCGCCTCGCGGTTAGGTTGACTCTTACAGGCTTAGGTTGAGCTTGGTATGTAGATTTGTATACGTCCAAAGTCACTGCGTTTCGCGTCGGGTTGATAGAACGATCAATATCGTTAAAACGCTCCGGGTTGGACGGGTTCGCCCGTAGCAGTTGATACACCTAAATGGTCTTTTAGTCACGTACCTACTAAAATAAATATATTACGTGATATGTCCAATATGACAACCGCATACCGCAATTGTTTCCTCATATTCTCTTCATGTAGGTATACGGTCTACCATAAATTTAATTAATTTAATTTTTTGATGTTCACGTTAAGACTCCATGCCATGCTCCTTTTATTGATATAACAAAATTCTACTCGTTGATATGCACGGTATCATTTGCATTTGTATATAACTTCTGTGGTCTTCCGTTAATGCTAATACCGCAACTCGTTTCATGAAATATGACCGCCGTATGTCAAAAAGTAAGTGCGACAAAATACAGCTCTGCCTTACACCTCACGAAACGTGTCTAAATATTTTCCACTTTCACAGTTGCACTTTGATTTCATTGAAGTTTATTATAATTCTATCCAGTTCAATATAATCTTAATGAGAACATCAATAACATTGCTGAGCTGAACCTTCTCTAGGCCCATTCCATAATCGACGAATGCATGTTCATCAGCCTAAATTACAATGCTGTCCATTGCAGTCCATGCGCCTGTTCCTACCATCCTCGAAATATATTCTATCCCGACCTAGTCTCTATTCTTTAATACAACTTAATTTGCTATCATTTAAATGTTAAATTAATTTGTCGATTGAGGATTGTGATGGAAAGCATAAAGTATTCCATAGCATTGAATTTTTATTTTTTTCTTGACAGTAGTGTCAGTTTCTTATGTAAAAATTGACCACATTGGTTGAGTTACTACAGTTTTTCAAGCTATAATTGCAACACTTGGGAATTCTTTTACAATCTTCAGGTATACTTTGATTCAAACCGAGGTTACTCAACGTATGTGCTCTAGAATTTTCGCACAGAAATTAAGTGCAATAATAATGAAATAGTCACCCATAATAAAATAATAAAATGTATATCACCGATTATGCCTACATTTACTCACCTACTTATAACGACATAAAATTCACACCATTGAAGATTTAATAACATGCGAATTTCACGGATTTTATAGCTGTGAAGAATTATGTTGCAAAATATGGCTAAGTCAAAGCTATTGACACCATATTAATTATATTATATTCGTGTACCTATTACAACAGACATTTTTTCTTTCTTTCTCTCTTTCTCTTTCTCTCTTCGCCCTCGTTACTTCGCTCCCGTCAATAGTCTTTGAAAAGTATATATCTCCTAGCTTTACTTTTTGAAAAAGTGTTAACCAAGATAAATCAACGCCCCTTAGGTAGTAATTTTATGAAAATTTCTTATTACCTAGAGTTAATAGTTTTACTAAATTTTTATCAATTTTTGTTTTCCGAAATTTGTCATGGTT
>JAOPUG010000333.1:13238057-13254483 GCA_027564375.1 Micropterix facetella | reverse complement strand
ATATATTCTATTTGATAATTGTTGAAGTAAAAAATAAAAAATAAAATAAAAACCACTTAACTGGCCGCGGTGGACCAGTTACCGATATTTAATTGTTTTCCATTAAATCAATCTCCTTCTTGTCAGCAAATGTACAGATCAGCGAAAACTATTGCTTTTGTTATATGGTCAGCAGCGGCGACCATCACAGCTGTTATTGATAGATAATTGATACTCAAAAAATAAAAGTCGATTAGCGGATGTTAAAAAACTAATAATGATAGAAAAATTAAAATTGATGGGTCTAGCTAGTATATTTCGATTGATTCGTTTTCAACGAGTCTGACTTTTACGTCAGACTCGTTGAAAACGAATAAATCTCACGTGAGGGTGAGAGGGGGTCCACCATAATTCACCAAGGGTCTGTCTATAAGAGTGGGTCTATTTTTTTAAATTCCTCACGTAATTAATTGACGCTCCCTAGCCTCGCGTAAGGCTGTACTTAAGATTATACAAGTTTATATTCAAAGTACAAAAAAAATCCTGTCCTAAACACCACATTTAGTTTTTTTTTGACAAAGAATGTATGTATCTTCATATATTCTTTTTGAATATAATGATCATTCGTTGTTTAGTAATATTTAAATATAACTCTCCATTTTGTTGTTATAGCAAATTTAGGAATGAAATTACAAACACATCGGGTTTTCTCGAAATGATCATTTTGGCGCTTAAGATATTTTAACACATTTAACAATACAGAGAAATTTTGCACAAGGAAAAGTTAGTCCAACTTGTGTCGTATCGGTTGTATTATTACGGTTTCGTACTAGAATATTGTGATATATTTTTTTACTGTCATGTAATGGTTCTTATCAAGGTTACAGGCACTATTCGATCAGTCGGCTGGCTGGCTTTATTCAAAACTGGTTTTCGATCATTAAATAATGACCTTGTTTAATGACGTGTCACAGTCAACGATGCGGCCCCAATAGACCCGTCATGAATATTTTAGTGAAAACGAAAGTGTTATGTTAGCGTTAATTAGTTAATGAGGGGTACGACCGTAGACATATATCATAAATAAAATAAAAGGTATAATTACAAAAACTTATCAACTGCAAGTGTTATACGAATAGTTAGTTACATGTGACTAAAGTTTTATAATAATCTATATCTTATGAGACACGGTCCGGCGGTATAGTGGTTAGGTCGCCTGATCTTACACTGTAGGGTTCCGGGTTCGATGCCCGGCTGGGTCACCATTTTCCGTTGGGTTAAAATTAACGGAATTGAATGTCAATTCTGTCGATCGAATGCAATAACAATACACATACATATAAACACTTCGTAGTAGGGTTGGTTGTAAGAGATTCTCGTATAATAATAAACTCACCCATTGTGAAATTTCGCAATAAAAAGTGGAAACAAACAAACATAATACGGTGAGAAATATTAATAAAAACGAGCCAAAATGGATTTAATTTTTTTAAAGTGTATTTATATTCAAGAGCTTTACAGACGAATCAGAAATCTTACAGAAATTCCTCTGGAGATTCTACACTGCTGATACCCATATGGGACGCGTCACTGGCGTTTGCTGGACCGCATGCTGGAAATTCTGCATAATAAATCCACAACTTCCTCCCAGCATTTCTTTTTCAAGTCTCTATTGGAATAATCCTGCGAGGAACTATCCCAAATGGATAGTCTACTTTATATTTCGATAATAAACTATTCTGTATCGAAATTATTCATTTCCTGCGACGTAAATCGTAGCGTACATACGATAGTGGTGGAGCAACTGTGGCTGAGTGAGTGAGACGCCATACAGAGCTATACATATTAGTGGCGCGACCAGTAAAATTTTGTGCATGCGTCGATGCTGGTTGCGCTACCAAATTGGTTACGCAACCAAGCGAACACTAAGTGAGATACCCTCCATAGAGCTGTATACATTTTGTTGGTGTCGCGACTGGTTGCGCCACCGTGGTGTCCCCGTGGAATAGGGCTCTAAACAATAGATGCGATCTCCTCGCTATGTAATTTTCCGGTGCGTACAATTCCAAAAATAACATATTCCTGTGTCAGTAATTGAGTCAGTGAGTTGAAGAACTTTCTAAAAGATTTTAGAATCATTAGTTTTTCAGTAAGATCGGCACAAAAATCGGAAAAATAATAAAAACGAAAAAATAAAAATAATGCAATTTTGTCATATATTATTTAAAAAAGGGTTTCAATTAATTTAAAACTTATTTCGACTTGTCTTTAACATAATATAGGCTACGTTTCGGCGACAAATGTTTTAAATATTTGAGAATAAGATCCTAGCGAAAACATTATTGATCTTTTTCACTGATTTTTCTCACGCTATTTCTGTAGTATTTAGAAATTTAACAAAAATAGACTTAAAAATAGACGATTAAAGGAATTTACCGCATGAATTTTTTTAGCACTCGACGTTTCGGCGATGTTGCAACCGCCGTTGTCCATGGTGGAATAAAGTGCTGTCAGTCGTTATCCGTTGTTCTGCAGGTAGGCGGCAAACTGCAGCTGTTACTGCGTAGATTATAACGGTGGTGAAACGCGGGTTCGGCGCGCCGCGTGAATTTTGAAAATCCGCCGTACACGCACTGTATTTCGTCTTACGTCCTTGCGTCCGGCGATGGGTCGTGAGAACATTTTAAGAAGCGCATTCAAGGTAGTAGAGAGTTTGAAACCATCGTCTCTATTGAAGTTCGGGGTTCTTCTCAATTTAATGTTTTCCCGGATCATGCGCGGAAAGTAAAATTGTTCTTTGGATAGCACAATAGGATTTTGAAACTGCACCCAGTGGTTAGTTGCGCTATCCAATCGCAGATCGCCGATTATTCTCGCTGAATGTTTTTAACCGCTTTGATGTGTTCCATCAGTTGAATGGCTATGGGCTGTTTCGTTTGTCCAACGTAGTTTAAAGCATAGCTGCATTCGATTTTATACACACCCAGCGGTATTACATCCTTTATAGGCCTCAAAGATCCATTTTTATTTTCGGTCGGTTTAAAGATCGTTTTTATATCGAATTTGTTTAGCATCTTACTTAAGAAAGTGTTGTGTGCACGGCGGATTTTCCAAACTCACGCGCGCCGAAAAACTAACCGCAGCAGTTTACCGACTACCCGCAGAACAACGAATGAAGACTGATAGGGCTTTAGTCTACCCTGGACAACGGCAGTGGCAACGTCGCCGAAACATGGGGTGCTAAAAAACGTCACGCGATAAATTCGTAATGTCAAACAACCACGATAGTCTTCAATAATGATACTTTAACCAGATCCTGCTTTAGATTTGATATTTATCTATATATTCGCATACAATTCGTAATATTTCAGCGATTATGATCAAACGAAGGGATGTTTCTCGAGTTTACATGGAGCCAACCCTTAACCATTTTCGAAATATTCATTGTAAAATTAAAAACTTTCCATAAGACATCTTTATTCAAATGCAAATTAATTAATTTAATTTTATATTTACAATAATGATAATTTACAAGTCAGAACCTATTGAGGCTGCCGTATTTTCTAAGGTACGCAATTTATTTGAATATTATCATTTTCGTTTTCAGACATCATAATTTGTATATTTAAAAAAAAAATCTTCACAGCTTATTGAAAAAATTGAGTTTATATAAAAGTAAAGAAAAAAAAAACAAAAACAAGTTAAAGAGTAAGTTATTGAATTAAATAAAAATAAAAATTAGGAATTTCACAACATCATTTTTAAACAAAGTTAATCAGCAATTAAAATAATATTATTATTTTCTTAACTTTACAGTAGGTATAATTTATTAAATTTAAAATGGTTTAGAGAATAATTTAAAGCATAAATTTTCCTTTATATTATTGAGGTTATATAAATAGGGTTATCAAATAATAATTATTTTTTTAAAAAACCTATCATTTAATAGTCAAGATAGTCAAGATAGTCACACAATATTAAAGTTAATCAATAAAAATGGTGTTAAAGGTGCAAATTATAACCGATTTGGTAGAAAAATTAAAAATAACACCTAATACAAAAATGTCAGGAAAAAAAATTAAAAATATTGGTAATCATTTTATATAAAATGGAAAGTTCTAAAATACATTGTATTTTTACTTACTTATAACAACTATCGAAATTGTTATTTTCGTAAATAGTTAATAAATTCCTTAATGTCATAAAAGCCTTCGGTAATCAAAATATCTTTTATTTTTTTATAAAATTTATTATAGTGCATGTCTCTGAGACTCGTATGTAGCCGGTTATACATATGTGTATATGCCCTTGTATGAAATACTTTCTTTGTATGTTTTTAAGAATGGCCTGGTCAATTTCAAGTCCATTCTTTAGCTGGTGTTGTGTTTGTATTTTCCACTATTTTCGTGGTACTTTTGATCTCGTGCAAATTAAAATAATTCTGACAAAAGTTAAGGATTTTATTATTTCATGCGGTAAGATCCATTTCTTTTAAATATAATGGATAAATGTTTTTATTATTTACACACTTGAGAAAGTGATATATTGAATACACATAAACACTAAAACGAAAATAATATTTAAAATTTTAGGAATTTTGAAAAATGTATAACAAATGCACGGTAGGTCTAATAATATGTCAAGAGAATGTAGTTGTTGACACAATGGCATTCAGAAATGAAAGAGAGAAAAATATTTTAGTTGGCATATTTAACATATATATATACTTACTACAGTTCAGAACTAAGGGTGCGATATATTTCGCGTTGTTCGCGTATGTTCTTTTAGCACCTGGCTAAACCATCGTCTTTCATACATGCTTATCATCTAAACGCATTCGATTACTGTTAATTATACCAAATTAAGATATTTTCCAGTGTCACAGAAAAAACACTCTTTATAGCGCTTACCTTAAAGACTATGTCGAAGGACGGACGTATCGTCGCAGACAGTCTCTTACAGTCAACCTATAAAATTGTTGAGTGAGATTGTTAGGCAGTAGTTAAAGAACATTTTCTTAAAATATATTATACTAGCTTAAATCTAAGACTACATAAAATTGATAATATCCAAAAGAGGTTAATCCAATTTTTCAAATATCTAGACAAAAGTCTGATACAAATAATAAAACTGATATCATTTCAGAGAGAGGGATGGAAAGAATTGAACATTTCGAAAGGGGGAATGTAAATTTAGTGAGAATGATAATGCCTTTACAATGGCTGTTTTTGAAATTGGAAAGCGTCCTAGCACTTTTAATATTTGAATGCAACTATTTTCATAAACGGGATACATGCATGATCTGTGAAAGAGTAAATGCCAAACAAAGTTTTATGAGGTGGGATACCAAGAATGGTGCTCTGAATTGATCGGAATTGTATACTTAATAGGACTTAAAGAGACAGGCGATGTGAGATTACTAGTAGTTATGTAAAGAGTAGACCTTGCCTTCAAATACAGAACCATTAAAATGGTCACCATCTTGCAAAAGAATAAAAAAAAACATCCTTATAGGAACAGTCATGTCAAATTCGAAGAAATCGAATGACAAACAAATTTACAAGCACGGTAAAAATTAATACTAAAATGTACATGTGTCTACGATCCCGAATTCGATAGCACTGAAAGTAGCTACGTATTTCTGATACGTGGTCTTATTTTCGGATATTGTAGATATAGCGGATGCAGACATTCTGCAGCCGTTTATCTTAAACTACATCGGCGCAATCTAGAATAGGCAGTAAAAGGGTTTGTACCATGACCTGCTTAATATTTGCTGAGAGGAACTTTTGTAACCGTCGAAGGCTATGAAAGCCAATGAATATGCTTTTGCTAGTTCCATTGGTTTTTATTTGGCATAAAAGAGTATGGTCGATGAGTAATGTTAACTTAATTACGACGTTTGGATACTCGATTATATTTTTGTTGATTTGAACTTAATGCAAAGAAGAAACCTCAATCGTGGACAACAAATTCGGACCGTAATTTGGGAGTTCACTTTGTTTCGGTCAGATTTATTACAATACCATGGGCTTTGAACCAAATGAAGATGTTGTTCAGATTGGAGTTCGTTTCGTGCAAGGCAACGGGGATATTATCCACCCGTGCGTGAAAATATATTTGCAGACCATCGGCATAGGGTGATAAGAACTAGTGAATATTTCCATAATTAGATTTATGGAAATGGAGATGAGTGAAGGGAAAAACTTTACCTTGCGGGAAGCCAGTTATCAATTTTACCATATCCATTATAATATCGGGAGTTTTATTAACACACTATTTGTGTACTCGTATGTTTCCTAAAGTAAAAATCGAACCTCATTATTGCCTCATTAGATATATTTAGAGAGTAGTCAGTCTAAAAGAAAGTCAAAGTCTATAGAATTAAAAGCCCTACTGAAATCAAGAAGTGTTACAACGGTGAGTTTACAGTCGTCCATAGTGCATCTAATTTATTTATGACTTTGACAAGGTAGTGTTGTGACCGATTCAACCTAAAGATATTTACTTCTGACCAACAAACTTCGTTACGCCGATGACACAGTCTAGCTTACCACCGAGTATAATTATTAAGGACACATTATCCAAAACCTAAATGACATTATAGAAAACTAAATATTTGTGTACAAATATTGTGAAATAATATGAAAATATTGGGAACAATTCAAATTAAAACACAGAACCTTAATGTCAAATCAAATATTTTAAATTGTTATGAATTCATTCAAGAACATCTCTATTTCTAGATAATATTGCTGTATTACACACATAGGTAAATGCATATAATTATGATATTATATTCAAATCAATCATTCTTTATTATTATTACTACATTACTATTTTTTCTTCATTACTGTGGCGCTAGTGGCTTTGAGCACCCCTGGTATGGAAGTATTACAATAGCATCTACTGGACTTATGCCATAATAGAGGTATTGGTGGAATCTAATATAGGACATAATATGCATCGGTGCAAACGATTGTTGAATGTTATTATTTAAAAAAATAATACCTAATTTTTTAAGTCTTGCCTAACTGAGCTCTTCCCGCACTAATCTCAAAATGGCAAAACTGTTAAGATAATAGGGGTCAATATTTTTATTTACCAATGGAATACCTCAATATCAAAGGCTAATGTGTCATTTACTTGAACTTGAGAAAAGCTGTTTTTGGCCATTCCGTAGTATTACGTAGGTCGGGCATGTAGTCTCATACATGCTGGGCGTTTGTCCGTCCATTCTAAGCCTCAATGGGTGACCCCAAGCACCACCCATTGGAGCAAATTCGATCCGAGTCGCGCAGGTGCTGCTGCAGGTGCATCCATGTTTACTTGACATGGAGAAGGATCTGGCCAATAGGTAGAGCAAGCATAGAATATATGAATATGTTTGGCATCGTTATGACGAGAGAAACTTATTGGAATAGGGTTTAAACCCTTTTTGATGTCAGGGATTACCAATCACGGGACGGGCCAAATTTGTCGATGTATATCCTGTTATTTAGTTGTATATAATATATAAGGTGTTCTTTTTTATTTTGTTTAATTATTTTTTTAAAATCTAGATGTCTTTTCAGATAATTCCAAAAATCCAGAGTTTGAAACAAAACTCGAGGATGTGTCCGTTTTTTAAACCAATATTGACTTTCAGTGTACAAAAAACGTATTGTTGTGCGGTTTTGCAAGAGATGGACCACTAAATTAAAAGGTTCATGAACATTTTTAGAAGTAATAACAGCTAACTCAATTTTGACCTGGGTGACAAATGTCCGCCTTTGATATACTCAAATATAAATCTTCATAGAAAAATGTTATTCTTCACTTTCCTATATAGAACGCAAACTGCATAGGTGACCTAGCTAATAGTAGGTACTATGTTCTCTGAAACGTTGTATTAACCTTTTTATAACTATCCGGATATTGTATGATTGGCTTCTATCTCCTAACCTGACTTAATCTACCGGGAGGTTGGTATGGTAACAAATATCCATATTTTTATTATATGTGTATATATTTGGTACAATATGGTGTACTTTAATGAATAAAGACATGATAATACGGTTTATAAGGCTGCGTATACATAGCCTTTCATAAAAGCATTCCAATGTCAGACGAGCGATCGTGTAACAATTGACTCCTTTCATTGGGCGCTAAGGCGAGTATAAATAGGCCGAGTATCGAGACGTTAAGCACAGTTCACATCTGTCTCTCATCTAACAACATTCAATATGATTAGCAAAGTGAGTTACCGTTACCGGGCGGTAATGTTTAATTTATCGTCGTTTACTTTAATAGTGTAATTTTCTAGGTTCTCGCCCTCAGCGCCCTGATGGCCATGAGCCAGGCTGGTTTGATCCCGGACCACTACGGGCACGACGCCGTCTCTTCACAAAGCATCGTGCGTCACGATGCGCCAGCCCATTACGCGGCTGCGCCTGTAGCCCACTACGCAGCTGCGCCTGTAGCTCATTATGCAGCTGCCCCAGTAGCTCACTACGCAGCGGCCCCAGTAGCTCACTATGCGCCAGCAGTAGCGAAGGTGGCGCACTATGCTGACGAATATGTAAGTATAGTGTCATTTTAGCTTACAACTAATTCCTCCATTAAGGAACTTAAGATTTGTGTTGGCCAGCATTCACAATATTTCAAAAAGAAGAAATATCTATAATTAACATATTATTATATATTTTCAAATTGTATCAATTTGTCCATCAAGAGTTCCATATTATGTGGGGCAGATCGAAATGTTCGGATATACGGAAAGCAATTGAAAATATGTAACTGAGAAATATATTTTCTTGTTCGAACTACCCGATATTAAAATCCATAGAAAGTCAGTGCTTCACTATAGTAAATAGAGACAAGCTCAATGAAGCATGTCTTTCGAGATAACCCTCTTCGAAAATTGTAATAAATCATAGAGCGGAAACGTCAATTTCTGTCATGGTTCCCTAATAATACAATATCTTTTTTCTGCAAATACTGTTAGGTCATTTTTCTGAAAACAACGTTAGTGGTATTGTTTTATTCCGATGTTAAATTACATAATGAATACTTGGAGATGGGACATATACGAATCCAACCTAGCACGACTTACTGGCATATCGGAGTCACGACTAATTGCGCCATCGTTCATTTAAGCTCTTTGCTATGACACAACAATATTCCTTCATATTTTATCTATTATTTGTACCTACATGCTCATGTGGTGGTATTTCTACCACGCTAGTGAGTCCCGCGAAAGCAACGTATTCAGAATTTAAATCAATTTTCTTCTCGTCAATCGGGTCACTAATATTTTGAATTATTTTCGAAATTATATTCGAACTCACGGTGTAAGATTTGTGTTTTTACCTTTATCTCTAAGAAAGTCTAACTTCATGAGCGATTTCTCCTCTTCAAATTGCTACATCTTCCTTTTTTCCTTTCTCGTTATTTTTTAATACAATTTTCGACTTCAGCTTCTAAATTACGAAATCTATTAACTGAGAAGGAGAAACATTATTTCAATATGAATTTCTTAGTCACGTTATTTCAATACGGAACGAAACATCAATGTGCTAAATACATTTCAGTTGTCTTCAGCATCTTATTTTTGGAAACCTGTTTAATACTAATACAAACCTATTTTTTGGTAGGTAACCCATGCCAATAGGTCGCGGGCTACTAAAAATATCTTCGCAGCCAACAGGTCAACCACGGTCGACATTTTGGCCACTCCTGGTATAAGGGCTAGTGTATTACAAAACTATTCAGATTAGTATTATTTATGGACGGTATCCTGATATTGTGGAAATTGAGTTGGTTCAGGAAGATAAACAAATCGTTTAAGGTACTTAGGGAGTAACGTGGGCAAATCCGTGACTAAATGGTAGGTCGGTCGGCACTACTCTTGCTATTTTTTCATATATTATTGATGGAAATAAATTGGTTGCAGGGGTTGTGTAAGAGGGGTACCAAGATTTAGGTCTAAAGTATAAACTTAGTTTCCATAACTTGTTAATAGAGAAGTAATGGATCATAATATAAACTCACCCCCCCCCCCCCCAACGGGATCATTTCGACTAATTCCTCTATTCTAACACTCTCACTTGACTCCATTTATTTGTAACTAAAGTAAGGGAAAGTTGATCCGAGCTGAATGGAACAAATAATTTCTACCTAATTTTAAGACCCTTAGGTAGGTAGGTATTTCAATGGAGGCCATAGGCGTAAAGAATCCAATTTGTATTATTAAAAATTTTGGGCTTTGAGTGGAGGATAAATGCGGATGCCCCAAAACAGCACATCGCATAATCAAAGAAAAAGGTATAACTACAAATCTTTCCAGTATTTACATATGGTATTGAAGTAGTTAGATGAATATTTATAGTATCATGTTATTAAGGTTAAATTTATGAATCTTCTTTATCTTATGAGAAATACACGACGAAATATCGCTAAAAACGAGCCAAAATGGATATATCGTTTTTAGAATACGATTTTTTACAATAACATATCCCTTTGTCAATTTCTAAGTTTTTAAACGGATTAATCTTCTAAAAGAGGTAAAAAAAATCAGAAGTTTTTATATTTTCTTAAGACAATGTCACGGGTGCCCGACACAGAGAGTTCTCAAAGAAGCTCTCAGTAAGTCCAAGTACTAAATAAAATACGTAGTACCAAACACTATCTATTCCTAAATTTCGAATGGCTTCCGACCGACACACACTCAATATAGACCATGGATATGGTCAAATTAAATTTAAGATATTATTGGTACTTGCATATAGGACAAAAAGGTTCTTCGATTGGAAAAAAATAAAAATAATTAAAAGACTTGGTGACTCGTATTCTTAATAAATAGTAAGTTCGAGCAATCTTAAATAAATAATCCATAATGTCCAGTTAAAAAGATATTTGACTTTAAAAAAAAAGGGATCTAAACATTTTTCTATACTGACCGAGGTGCAGCTCGTCCCGCGACCTCAACAATTGATCTTACAACCAAAATACAAATAAAAAACCTGTGCGGTCTGGGGACTCCCGTCAGGAACGAAGTTCCTTAAACTTTTACAAATATAAACACATTCATACAATTGATGTATCGATCGGCGCGGTCGCTTCACGCGCCCCGCATAACGCTAAATGCCGGTTGGGCTCCGGGCCGAGCGGCGCGGCCGCCTCACGTGCCCCACATAACGTTTTTTTGTTAGTGGTCGATTTCTACTAGTCGACTCTCCGCAAGCCGCGTTAAAGAAGTTCGTTCCAAAAATTATATGCTTTGGTCAAATTTTTAATTCTTCTTACACTCTGTCAATTTAACTTTAACCATTGTGATTTTTTTACTGCTATGTAATAGTTTTTGCGATAATAATATAATAGTGCGATAACAGTATTAGATCTATGATTGTCTACTATTGATCATGAAGACACTCTTCATCAGTTTGCTTAATTTTAGTTCAGAATTTTAGAATGAATATTTTCTGGGTTGACAGAGTATTTAGTAAATATAGCAGTAATAAACTGCGATAAAAGAAAATCTGTTGCCGCGAAAGGTAGATTTAAAAGACATATACATAGTTAAAAGTAAGGCTCGCTACCGCTCGTATTGTAATTCGTAATACATACTTTTTAGTTGTATAAGGTTATACTACAAAATTATGACATTAACCTATCACATAAACGTTTACTCGACCACTTTATAAAACACATAAAACATAGCTGTAAATTAGTAGTCACACAAACGATTATAGAGCAATTATATTCTATTGTAGGTTTTCAGCGTACCTACAGTTAAAAATCAAAGGTGAACTAATATGGCTCACAAATCACTAGTATAGCGCTGGTTTTATAATGGGGACTATTGTTCCTAATCCGTGATATAGTAGATATTATTGAAGCTTTTAAATATTAAATATGCTTTTAAAATATATACTCTAGGACTCATATATCACCAGTTAGAATAAACCATTTCTTATCTTCTTTAACGCTAAAAAGATGCATTAGTTGGCTTCGCACCGTTACCTAGTATGACCAGTGTATATATTTCCATCGTTGTATGAATAAATAAATAAATGAAAATAAGTTATTGGGGTTAACGGATGAAACTAACTGAAGTCCTGTGCGCGGCGCGGCGACCCGGCTTACCCTCCCATTGACAGGAAAGAAGAGGAAGACAGATATATGTAATTTGACATAATTAGACTTCTAATTATATAATATGTAATTAGACCATTAATTGTGCCTTATATTTACTAACTTGACTGGTCGTGGATAGTATTATGTAATATTATATTCTAGGTAAGGTTTTGATTTCAAGACATATTTTATAAAAAATAATACAAAAATCTCGGGAAGATGAAGAAATCCTTATATTGCCTTGTTATTACACATGCAGGTGGTCGTCAAATTTAACACTTGTAAGACATGAAATAAAATTTTATTTCGAGTAAAACGCTTGTGATGCGGTTTGATTTTCGTTTTATTTTTCTATTATACTCATATCGTTGGTATTATGGTAAAAATGCAATTAACAACATTCTGAGATCATCGCAGTTAAACCGAGATTTCCTCTACAGGTGAGGGTTCCAGCTCCATTTATTTTTCCTCAAAAGACACTAATACCATGATATTATTTGAGTGCCGTAGCACAAACTATATTTAGATTTTAAAAAATGACAATGATAAAACAGAAAATATTAAATACAAACCATTGTCTTAAAATAACAGAATGAATTGACCGAGTGAAGTAAATGAATACTAAATAAATACTTTAAATGTCACTTTATTTATTTTGTTTTTGGCCCGTACGTAGCATTATGTAGGACGGGCCATATAGTTTGATACATGGTGTACGTTTGTTCGTTTGTTTGTTTGCTTGTCCGTGGTCTGATCTTAACCAAATTTGGTATGCAGCTTCCTGAGTGACCCTAAGCACCACCAGGAGCAAATTCGATCCGAGTCCCGTAGGTTCTCCTGCAGGTGCATCCTGGTTTACTTAGCCTGGACGAGGATCTGACAAATAGTAGAGCAAGCATATTATATATGGGTATTTTTGGAATCGTGGGGACGAGAGAAACTTATTGGAATATGTTTTAAGCCATTTTGGATAAGTCAGGGATTACCAATCACCAATCAAAGTTGCCGGTCTATCTCGCTAATTATCCTGTTATTTATAATATCTGAAGTTAGTTTTTATCAACTAATTACTATTTTCTTTTAATTTTCGTTTATTCTTTGCAGTTTAAACCATTTTTTTTTAATTTAAAATAATAAAACGTATTTAATCGTAGGAGCACCTACCTACAGGATAAGCTGAATGAAATAAATAAAATGAAATGATGTTTAAAAATTGAATAATAATTCTCCATATTAAACTATAATCTTTTTTTCATTCTACTCCACACATCAAATTTACTATTTAATTTTGTCTTGTTATTATCCCTCCTCAGTTATCATTTTCATTGGCAGTGTAATGTAAAACTTCAGTCTTGTAGGTCTTCTATGTCCAATATTTGAATGCAACATCAACGTCGAAATCCATTTTGTTGAAGACAAAATTACCAAGTCCAAGAAATATGTCTAAGCTATGCATCATATCGTACAGTTCGGGCAAACATGAAGATGTCCGCCCATTGTCACTTTTTGCCAGAATTAATCGTATAGGTCCCGCCGCGCATCTTGAGTCCACGCACACTGTCTCAGATCCCATGTATTGCATTTATTAAAAATCAATGTACCTAAACCAAGTAGCCAGCGCTCGAGCCGACCCGGCCCATGTAGCTGGGCGTCGTATAGTGGCTATAACGGCATATTTGTGTTAGTTTATATAAACATAGCCAAAGTTATATGTTTTGTTTAAGTAGATGGAGTTAGGTCCAGGTTAGCATAGTGGTTAGGTCGCCTGATCTTATATTGTAAGGTTCCAGGTTTTATTCCTAGCAGGGGCACCATTGTCCGTTGGGATAAAATTAACGGAATTGCATTTCAATTCTGTCGATCGAATTCAATAACAAAACAACACTTACACACATGTTACACATACATATAAACACTTCATAGTAGAGTCGGTTGTAAGAGATTGTTCTATGATAATAAACCCGCCTATTGTGAAATTTCACAATATAGAGAAGAATCAAACAAACAAATAAACCTGAATTGAATAGGACGTTTGAGTTGTTTGGTTATATTAATTTGATTTGTTAAGTATCGTTTCTCGTAGAAACTCTACAGCCATGTGGTTTTGTTCCTCAAAACTAAAGATTTTGCCTTCTTAACCAAACATGTCGACCTACCCCGATTTAATTTTTAAATACATCAAGTATGTATAACATACATAGCTTTTGCATGCGGTCGGTGGGGATCATTTTGTCATTTATTTCAAGGATATGTGGCTCACTGAGTGGCATGATTAGATGAGCTGGGGTTAAATGATACACCCCCTCTGGTGGTCAGCAATTAAAGCGTATGGAACGTGTGAAAGGGGACTCTCACACGAGTCCGCTTTTTAGAAAGTCCAATCGGGGTATTCGAAATTTCCAGTCATATAGACCTTATTTTCACTGCTGATATTTAATACGTATATGTAATTTACCACGTGTGTTGATTTCTTTTATTATATTGTGTAATACTATTATTTTTTCCTTTGTTTTTAAATGAAAAATTTGCTTTTCTTTTTTAATGATTAATTCCTAATAGAATATATCTGAATACATGAAATAATTGGTACCAAGGTGGTACATAGGCCGTTGTATAATACGTATTTAAAGCCCGGGTAATAACGATACAAGTCGTTAAAACCGCCCGGTGTGACTTATGTATCCATTCACCATGTTTCTTTTTTATTTATTTTATTTATTTGTGTATTCAATTATTACTTATCAACATTACAGAAAAACTAATGCATTGAAAAGTAAAATTAATAAAGCTATCTGATAGTAACTCTTGAAATAGAATATCGCGTAAAATACTAGCTATCATATATCTCGCGTAAAATAATAAGAATAAATAATGAATGCCTGTAATTTAAACACATGAGGGTTGGCGGTAAAAATATGTAAATCTGAAGCCATCGAGTTATTGTCATGTAAGCGCCGCAAAGCACGAGTCAACGAGTTCCACCGCGTAAGGTTGGTGCGCTACAACGGCCCCGCTAAAAGTGCGATCGAGCACTAATATAATTATTAGGCACGAAAAGATTCACCTTAGTTAGTAAGCTAGGGTTGTCAGTGTTACCTCGAATTAGATTAATATTGTAGGACATGGTCAGCATTTCTCTGAGACATAGAGAAATATAATCAGTTATGCCTTGAAGTACATACACATCAAAAAAACCTTCTGTACCTTTTTTCAGCATGTGGATACATCTAGATATTTACAAACAGATTTCAAATAGTCGCATTCGTTTCCATGCGATTTCTTACAATTGAATTGTATTAACAAATGAAATGATAATGAAATTAACATTCACCTCCTGACACATGATCGGACAACTCCCCCGCTACTCTCTTCCTCTCCGATAACGAGATGTAATCTTACAGCTTCATTTAATTATTAACTAGAACGCCACCGCCTACACTCGAAGGCACTCAACTTAATGTGTTAACGTAACAATAATTAGCATTAGTACAAAGTATGTATCAGTGAATGAAGTACTTGGAAATAATTCTTGACGTCTTTGACTGCGGTGCAAGGAAGTACTACGGCTGAAGCGCCCACTCCTGACAACTTGCTGCAAAACTGGTCGACCAAAAATTTCACTTGGTTACACATTCCAGTATTCCGACGATTTACGTGTGGTTTATTCTTTTTGAAAAAAAAACAACCAAATAGTGCAATGCTTCGATAGCCGCGACCTTTCCCCTGCACTGTATTAGGCCAGTCTTTTACGTTAACATCATTTTTCATATTTTTTAGGCTCACCCCAAATACGACTTCTCGTACTCCGTTTCTGATGGCCACACCGGTGACAACAAGAGCCAGCACGAGAGCCGCGATGGTGACGCGGTGCATGGTCAATATTCCTTCCTGGAAGCCGATGGCTCGGTACGCACCGTTGAATACACCGCCGATGACCATAACGGGTTAGTATTTGGCCTCTGTATAAATCATCATCATCCTCATTAGTTCTACAACTTATTGTGAGTCTAGTCTTCCATTTCACCCTATCCTGCTTGATTTTCCAGTTAGTCACTACAAGTGTATTTAGGTTTTGAAACACAGAAGCCAGATATCGTTGTTTTGGTCGTCCGACCTTACAATGCCCTTGAGGTATTCCACAAAGAATATGCGTCAGGTTTTCTATCCTTTCCAAATGCCCTATTAAATTTATTTTGTTTTGTTGTGTGGGGCTTTTTCCAGGTTTACTGAGCCTCGTATCATTGCGACCATTCCTGGTCTATTGTGATCACCACCTACTATAGTTCCGTGCTAAGCTTTGCGTCATTTAAGAACCGCAGTAAGCTTTTGG
>JAOPUG010000333.1:13182869-13196222 GCA_027564375.1 Micropterix facetella | reverse complement strand
AATCTTTATGTATCTCGATAAAAATTAAAAATAAATTATTAGAAGATATTAGATTATAATGATATAGAAAATTAAATGTAGTATAATTAATCAAATTCGTAGGTAATTTAAGGTTAAACTTAATTTTCTCATAGTAGAACAGAAAAGGGACAATAAAGAGAGAAACATGGTCGTTGTTAAAAATGATGGTATATATTAGAATGACCATAATGAATGAAATAAACATAAAGCATATAATAATGATGCAACTATGGATAGCAATTAAATATAGCAAAATACTCCGTACGTAGGTCGTTAGTTCTGTACAGGAAAAAGCGCGTCAAAAAAACGAACAACAAAGAATTGTATAACCTGTAAAATGATGTGCATGTTGTGAGATTCCTGAAAATCGAAAGGGTCAGGTGGTTAGGCCATGTGGAGAGGATGAAGAATTAGCAGCTGTTGAAATGCATTCTTTTTGGAAAACCTAAAAGCATTTAATACAGGGTGCTATATATAATAACCTCAAAATCTTAAATATTTAAAAAAAAATACTAATTTTAAGGCAATGTAGGGTAATTCGTCTTTTTATCTAAGGCGCTCGACCTCAACAATGATAGCAATACAGTTCCCAAAACATATTACATATCAATTTTAAGAAGGTTTTAGTAGGTAATTAAGCACTTTTTTGGCATGCGTAATAATTGATTAAATTAATGAAGTGGAACAAAATAGGATCGTCGAATAATAACATAATGTTAAAAAGCAGTTTAACAAGTCCCTTACGTATGAAAGCGTAACTTTTGAATTTTCCGGTCATAGGCGTGGTGCATTCACAATAATCGAACGTAAATGATATTCTTAATATTGTTGAATGCAACGGTCTGCTTGATCCCTAACGGCTATATAAGCGTTGCAAAAACGGCAACATGTTATTAGTGTCATTTGGTATTCACCGTGGTCAAACGTGTAATTTAGAAAAAATGTTAACAAAGGTGCGTTATTGATAATGTCTCTATTTAGTGTTTTCAATTACTTCATCGTTTTTCTGTCTTTGCAGGTAATCTTGATTTACACAACTGTCATTTCGTGCACGTATGGATCCCCGAATGCACCGTATAAAGCATGGAGCACATCTAAAGTATTAGCATCGAAGAATCATGGGATGATCTCTTCTGAGAAGCTGGACGTTGCTGAATGGCTAATTGCTACCAAAACCAACGCAGAAGCCGGTAAAGATAATAACATTCGAACATTAACACTTGGTCGATTAGATGTTAATGATGGAAATAAAGAAGCAGGGCGCCTTAATAACAACGATGGTCAACGAATGATAGACAACAAAGAAAATGGCAGTCCTCTCATAATTATTGGCGGTAATAACGATAATGAAGGATCTCTGAAAGCTGATGGGAATATGGATGGGATAGGTGATACTGAAACTCGAGGAGAAGATGATAGGCGTCCTTGTGATAACGAAAGCAACAACTACGAAAGGGAAGGCATGCGAGACGATAGCAGACAAGAAAGACAGAAAGATGATGTAAGACAATATCGTCGAAAAGGAGAAGAACAGCAAGAAATCCAGGAAGGCCGCAAGGGAGACACGCGACAGGAAGACGGAAAACAAAATTATTTCAGAGGTGATTCAAGATGGGGAGGTCAAAGAGGAGATAGAAACCAAGAAGCACGGAGGGGAGACGGAGGTCTAGAAGGTCGAAGGGGAGACAATGAACAAGAAGATGGAAGACTAGGGGGTGTAAGGGGCAGTAATGCAAGACAAGACGGTTTAAGAGAATCTGGAAGACAAAGTGAACTCAGGGGAAATTATGGACAAGGGAGCCTTAGGGAAAATGATAGCCAAGGAGGTCTTAGAGGTGATGAACAACAAGAAAGAATTAGAGGAGATGCAGGGCGCGATGGTAACAGAGGAGATGCTAGGCAAGGCGACTCAAGAGCAGATGAAGAACAAGATAGACCCAGAGGAAACAGAAGACAAGGTCTCAGAGGAGATAACAGACAAGGTAGTATGAGAGGGGAATGGATTGAGGTTGTTATTAGGGGAGATGTATCGCAAAGTGGAATAATAGAAGGTGGGGCACAAGATGGTGTAAGTGAAAATGATAGACAAGGACGCTTAAGAGGAAATAGAAGACAGGGAGATGAGAGGGAAGGCGGTGTACAAGGCGAGTTCAGAGGCGAAGGAAGACAAGAAAATTTGAGGGGAGACGGCAGAAAGGACGGTTTCAGAGGAGATGGAAGACTAGGATCTATTAGAGGAGATGGAGAACATGACGGTTCCAGAGTAGATGGAAGACAAGGAGGAAAAGGAGGAGATGGAGAACGAGAAAGTCTCAGAGGAGATGGTAGGCAAGAAGGTTTAAGAGGCGATGGAGGACATGGAGGAATAAGGGGAGATGGAGGACGAGACGATCTTAGAGGAGACGAAAGACAGGGAGGTTTAAGAGGAGATGAGAGACAAGATCTCAGAGGTCTCAGAGGAGATGTTAGACAAGAAGTCTTAAGAGGATATGGAAGGCAAGGAGAAATAAAAGGAAACGTAGGACGAGACGGCCTAAAAGAAGATGGAAGAAAAGGCGGTTTGAGAGGAGATGAGATACAAGAAAGTCTCAGAGGAGACGGTAGACAAGGAGGCTTAAAAGGAATACAAGAGGGATCAAGGAGTAACGAAGAACGAGAAAACTTCAGAGGAGATGAAAGGCAAGGAGGCCTTAGAGAAAATGGAGAAAATGATAGAAAGCTGGGCAATAATCTCGTTATAGAATACTGGGACCATTCGCCACTCTATTTTATGTATTCGTATATCCCGGATGAGCTTGGCGCCACTCTTGAAAATAAAGCAATAATCGGTATTGGAGAAAATGCTGGAAACTACAAAAAGCAAATTGAAAATATGGACAATATTGTAAACCTTGGAATACCAACTTCAAAAATTGGGGATACTGGAAGTATCAATATTGGAGGAGACCTTCCTCACGACTATAACAACTCGAATAGAAACGATAGATTACGCGATAATAAAGATTCCAGAAATCAATCACAAAATATGGATGGAAAAGGCAAGCAACATTCAGCGCGGAGTGATTCAGATATTAGTAGGTTTATTAGTAACCAGAGAAATCTACTGAGAAAAAATTAGATGTTTGTAATCGATAAACGCATAATATGTATAAGGGACTTTAGATTTCTTCGTTCTATGCTAACGATCTCTCATGTCAATGTATGGTAGTGTCTAGTCAAAATGGTTCTTTATTAGATAAAAGCGATAAAATGCTTTTATTCAATAAAGAAAACTATGAAAAGTTCTTCATTATTTTAACGTGATGATATAAATTAATGTTATATTATTTTATTGTTAAAAACCTAGCAGTTTCATTTTGTATTGAATAAAAAGTGTTCTTTTTCTCTTTCAATGTTGTATTTGTTATCAACGCACTATTAACATCGAGTCAATCTTATTATTTATTTAAATAAGTATTTGTACATATTTGGATTCAAGCTTTGTTGTCGTCGGGAGAATTTAACCAAGAGTTGCAAAATTTCCAAAACCATCTAAGCCGTTGCCAGTAATGCCGAACGGTCCTAAACCAACAGTTCCGGTTGCTAAAGGTGTTGCTAATGGTGCTGCAAATCCAGCTTGTCCCAATGCTCCAAGCGAATTGACTGCTCCTAAAGGAGCGATTGCTCCAACTGTTGTTATAGTTTTATGGTGGGTGATAGGATGTATCGCGTGGCCTTTTCTAGTGACAATAGCGTTGAACCTATAAAAAGATATACAATATCAGCATGTCATTATATTTCTTCACGTAATATCAGTATTGGATATACCCGTTGTGATCATCAGCAGTGTACTCGACTTTTCGAATTGTTCCATCAGAATCCACTAATGAGTACACTCCTCTAACGACATCTCCATCTCTTGTTTCCCAGTGCCCTTTGTGATCTCCAGTACTCTGATCGTTTACTTGATAAGTAAACCTGTACCGCGGCTGCGTAATCTGCAAAATTTCCGATATCATAATATGCTAAGCGATCACTAACCAACATATACTACGCGCAGTGGCGCGAAAAAATATTCTGTTGTGTATACAAGCTTAGTGGCTATTGTATCATCGGTAATGAGCGGTTAGGCTTCAGTGAATCTGTTTTTATTCTTAACAGTTGGTGGGTATTTTAATTTTTTATTATGCAATGTTCGTCATTGATTATTTGCATCAATTGAAGTAAAAACAGAAAAAACGATTCTCTTTTGAACTAGTTCGTCAACTAACTAAAACAATTCAATAATTTGCAAATGTTTCCAAAAGCACTAAATTATCACACAAGAGCTGGAGCTTTGTCCAGGAAACGAAATATGGTAATGTTTTGATTTGTGTTTAGTAAGACGTTTATTTAGTAAACATTTTAGTGAACTGTTTGATCTGTCTTTTCTCATTATCGGCTCCAAACCGGCCAGAAGTACAGTTACCGCCAATGGATTGCCTTCAATTTAAATGAATGGCAGATACCTTTCGCATTAACGGTTAGAAATTTGGGTATACTTTGTACCCAAACCTACCATTCGTAGAGCATGTCAGAGGAGGTTAGGATGGTGCATCTCCCAGCTTATATCTCTAAATAGTTTACAGCGGTACATCAAGCGAAAGCGAATCGTTGTGGTCAATGCTTTGATTTTATCATTGGCGGACTATGGCGACTGTGGGTATGACTCTGGAATGTACAAAAATCGAAGTATAGGTTGCAGAGAATACAGAACGCCTGCGCTAGATTTTGTTTCAATATCCCATCTCGCGCCAATACCTGTCACCTTCCCTCAAAAGAGCAAATATGCTGAATATGGTACAAAGTAGGCAACTACACTTAGCATCGTATGAAGAACCAAGGTATCTAAATTCGCTGATAGCATGGTCTCGTTCCCGACAAGAGCACTCCACGTATGCAAGACAGTATATTGCTGTCGTAACTCGTAACTAAACATAGAACCAAATAGGCAATTTTGCTTATTATTGAGCGATTGTGTGCAATCGTTTGGGTGCGATATTTCGGTTCATATATATAGCTGGATTCAAAAAGAGTTTAGAAGTATGTTACTGGCAAATGATTTATAACGAAATATTAATATTTATTATTATCTTTGGTATTGTTTATTATATTTACGTCGTATAACATATTATTTATAATATTATATTACAGTATTATTTATTATTATATAACTTTCTTGAAAATATTTATAAAATGAGTATAAATAATAATACTTAGTAGATAACTAATTATAGAACTACCTAACATGCTTTTTGAACGATCTTCAGGTGGGTAGGTATTCAAAGGCAGGTCCATTGATCTGAGTACACACCTATTTGCAACGTTTGTCGTTTGATTACATATCCTTTGTCTAAAATCAATTTTTGTAAACAAGTTGTATTTAAAAAAAATGTTAGGTATTTTGTCTTTTTTTACCGCAAATAAAATATTAAAACATTTTTTAACCAACCCCAAGGATTTAGTAATAACAAAACTACTAACCACAGCAGCTCCAAGTGTTGCAGCGGGTACTCCATCTGTAGAAGCATTACAAATATTAATAAACTCATCATAATGTAAAATGTTTGAGAATATGATCTTACCAATTCCTATCGCCGGTGTGAATGCGCGGGCTATTGGTACTTGAGGACCAATGGATAGCGTCTGTGATGACGTTCCTCCAAATGCTGGTCCAATCACTCCCAGTTGAGGAGCAGCTGATGCTATCGCTAACAGCGATAATAGAGATACCTTTGAATAGAGGAAAGACAAAAATATTACAAGAATTAATGGCAACGTAAAGGTAATACTTTATAATGATGGTGCCTAATGTAAGAATGTTAAAGATAATGACATATAACGAATACTTGCTAGATGTAAAAGGTGGCAATCGGTTAGGTTTTAAAAGACACATTGACACAGTAAACAAAGAAAATGCTAGAATTGTAGAAACCTTAAATTAACTAAATCAAAATAAAATTTCTCACTAATCATCCAACACTATAAATTCACTTTAAAAACATACAATTATTGCACAGGCCTGAAGCTAAACCACTCACGAAAAATGTAATCCTAATTGTGAGTAGCTCAAAAACCTAATATAATCTCTAAATTCGGTCAAGTAAGGAAATATTCCAATGTTGTAGAAATCAGATGGAATTTATAGTAAATTAAATGAATCAAAGCAAACTTATTCATGGAAAATTGGGGCTAATGACGAAGAATGCCCAAGTCAGCAGAAAACAAAAATTCTCGAGTGAAGACCACACTTAGTGGACAAAGACATTGGAAGCGTGTTACATCCAGAAATGAACTCTCTCTACTATTATGACAACTATGATGATTACGAAATAATATAACTGCACAGAAACCTTTACTAGCATACTGAATTATTGAACGATCACAACACAACCACTAATTATCCCAACACCGCTTCTGGTCTCCACAACACAAACTGAACGAAATTCTAAATGACAACTCCCCATTTATACCAAATGATAAAATCTGTCGAGAATTCCAAATTGAATCGTATGCGAGGATGCCTTGAATAGTTTTGCCCCTTTTCAGAGATTTGAGCGCGGTCGAAGATTGTTAATTATCGACAACTCTGGGTAGACTAGAGCGCCACGGAGTGGGATTTTCTCACAAATTCCTGCTGCAATTGGGTATGATACGTTATTTTAAAGCAAATTTAGTCATAGTCGATTGCACATATTATCTGACCGATGCACATATCACATTACCGATGTACAATTATATAAAGTATAATGTGTTAGAGTGAAGTTATGTTAGGGCTTGATAATTAAGACAGGGGAATACGTCAGGTAAATATTTATCATAGCCCCGATAATTTCACTTTTAAGTCACAACCGTATCTATTATAGTTACCTGTCAAAATTCTTCATATAAAGTTCATATAAGTATTCACGTAAAGAGAATTGAACATATTCAAAATTTGTTCTTGAAACATTCGAATTATCGTTCTTTTTTATCGTTTCCCAATTACAACGAAGCAGCTACTTATCATGTGCTTCAATCATTACAATCAAAAGAAAATGCGCAGATATGGTATTTTTTCATAAATTGTTGATAGGTTGGATCGATTGCTCTGATCTACTTGGAATGGTATATTTCGGTGTAACGTCGCGATTCACTCGCCAAATGGAGCTATTCAGATTATCACTCCGCAGATTCCGCAGATTATGCACAAAACAGTTGCATTTATAGGGTAAGTAAAATGTGTGGGCAATACTGACTTATTCAATATGTCATCATAAATCTTAACAAGGCAATTATTAGAGATCTCATTGTAATTGCAATATATTTAATATGTATTCATTAATATATATCTAAATTACATGTATGTATCTGTATTATACTCGTATAACGTGTATTTGATTTAAATTTCTTTATTTATTTTTACTCCTCTCTCTCCACCTATATATTTTTAAGTGGAATATGTAATTAGCTTTATCTTGAAATTTATTACTTTTGTATAAAATGTATCAGCTGTATGTTTCCTAAATAAAAATAAAATTAAAAATTAAAATAACTATCGTCAAATTCTTTATTATTATTCTTTAAAAAGGATTAGACCAAGAGGTCACAACTATTTTCTTATCATCTACAATATTTTGTCTTTATGTATCCACATCAATGGCAGCGATCCGGGATTCACTTATAGAAATGAACGCATTGATTAAATTTATCAAGTAGCATTATATAACAAAATAACCCAAGAAAATATTGTTACAATACGTCCATCATTTTAAATAATAGTGTTGCACTTTTCCATGTGCACCGATGAATTGCAAACTCTAAGCAGACTTGCAAAACCGCTGCGTTGCTCAAGTATGGGAAGCGTACAGAGGTCGGATCGTTTAAGTGGATACCGCTGATAAAAATCGTTGACTCGCTTGAGTAATCGCATAACGAGATTGAAAAAAAACCACAAAAGACACCGGAGTCGGGGTAAAACATTAATCTCAAAAGGTCATCTACAGTATTGTTTGTGTTTGATATCCGCGTGTATATTTAGTTTACTTGTAATATCCGCTCAATTCTAATATTCTAAGAAGACTCTTTCTCAAACTAAATATAAAAATACACTTTAGGTAAATGGCAAATTATGTGTTTTTAATTCTCTTATTCTGCGCATAGAATTTAATTCTGTGTAGATTTAATCTGTTTCTTATTTCACACGATCTCTTAAGACTCTCATGACTGTACCTAATGTCGTTACTTCCAATTCGTCACTTTTTATACTATGTAATATGAGATTTTGATATGACCTTTTCAGTATTCTATTTATTTTCATCTGTAGCACCTGTTCATTTGAATTAATTAAGCGGCAAAGAAGCATTTCAGTAACGTGTAGTTGGTAATACTGCGTCGTCTCAGAATACATCAGTCGTAATATAATATAAATCGTAATATAATCGTCTTCCAGAATAAAATAGTCGCAATAACAAATTATTACGACTATTTTATTGTCTTTCCGATAATCATTGCATTTTATCTTGTGGGACTGTGTTATTTTCTATTTCGTGGTAATTTAAATGACAATTTCGATGTCCCAATTGACTTATTTTGTAGTTAGTTTCTAAATTCAGTTAATATCGTAATCATTTTTTATTATTAGATGTTACTTAATTATTTTATTGACTTTGTAATTTTAAATAAATACAAATACTATAAATTATAGTGGTCAGTCTCTACAGAAAAAGTTAAAGTCAGTATCGGTTCTTTCAATTATTTAAATTTTAAGCGCTTACCAGAAAATATTTATAGATTTGGTCATGACTGGTTTAGTTCTTTGAAATTTATAATCAAATTATTTAATACCATGTATCCTAGCAATGTGTTAATTATATCTAAATAACTAGATATACGTTTTCAAAGACGATAGACTTGATTTAATTTGATTTCATTCCGGGTTGTGTCGTTTAATTCCCATTTAGTTCTGTTTAAGTCCAATACCTCTTTGAATGCAAAGTGTGTCCGTGTTCATGGCTAATTTTTAAAGTGTGATTCGTAAGAGCAAAAATGCAAATTATTCTTTTTCAGGGGACATTTTTCAAGGAAAATTTTAAACTTGTGAAGCGAGCTTACGGAAATGATATTCCAGGTTGTTGTAATAAGTATTACGGATGGTTTAGGTACCCTCATTTAAAAGTGGCCATCAACCAATTCGCGATGATTCTCGAATAGGAAGGTCCTCGACCTCAATTTATTATAATCAAACTCAGTTTTTTTATATCTGATGCGTGCAAACCGTGATACTATGATATGTGAAACATTCATGCAAAGTACGGTCTACCCTTAGACCAGTGGTGTCCAACCGGTAGTTTGTAGCCCGCGGCTCAGTTTTAGGCGCCCGCAAATAAAAGTGGAATAAAAAGTGTTTTGACCAAGTGAATTATCAAAATTACTGAAAAAAGTACCATAATTGCGTAATCGCACTTGCACTCGCATGCGATCTGTCAACGCGCTCGGCGATGGCAAAAACTTCAATCAACTAAGGTCCGAATTTCGAAAGTCCTTCCTCAAATTCACTCCCTCAACCAGTCCTGGATACTCCTTCCCCGGGACCCACCCTCCTAAGTATACTCCTACTCTCGTACGCCTTAATGTCTAATAATGCTCTCTATCTTACCTACTACATCCCAGAACAAGCAACAATAAATATGCCCCTTATCTTTGATTCATGTTTCTAGTCTCTACTTTGTACTCTATATGTGTAACTACATGTATTGTCCCTTGTCTTGTTTGTAGGTTAGGCATTAATAGAAAGCATCCTCCCGTCAACAGCATATTCACAAACTGAAACAAAATCATCAGCACCCTAGCTGCTTGGAGCTGCCACAAGGAAAAGAAGAAGAAGAAGAATTTTTAGAAGCGATTCCAGAACAAGTTCCGCATGGAACCTGTTTCCATATTCACGAGAAATCCTTTCTTGGAACTAGATGCACCAGAACTAACTTCTTTGACGGAAACGCCTTGTTTCATAGACAAAATACCTTTCATAATGATGGCATCCTCAAAAGCACAAAGCAAAATTGAAGAGATTTTCAAAGTCATGGACCCTGTTAAATTAGACAAAAACATCTGTACGTGTGCACTTTTTGTGAATGCATCTTTCGGAGCGACATATTTGTATGAACAAGCTTTCTCCCAACTAAAAGTAATAAAAGCAAGTACAGAAAAAGTTCACAAAAGTACACCTCACAAACGGAATGATTTTGGTATGCATCACAGCTCAATATAAGCCAGCGTATTTCAATAAGTTGTCATAAAATGTAAACAGCCAAATATTCCATTAAATTTCACATTGCTACTTTTACTTTCCTCAAAATTAAAATTAGCGCTGAAAGGATGCTGTTTTGATACCACTGTAACATTAAAATATCACAGCCATTAAAAATATTAAAACGTCATGGGCATTATATATTATTAAAGGATCAATGTTACAGGCTTTTTCGAAAGAAACTTTCCAGAACGGCTTTGTGAGACAAATGTGAGGATGGAAGTACTCTGGTGGGTCAAGGGTTCAATTTTATTTATTTTCTAAATTTAAATTTCAATTTTAATTGTATTTTATTTTACATTTCATATTCAAATTGTTTGGTGCTATTTAATATATTCGGCAAACATTAAACATTGACCAAGAGATACGTTACTTAGATCGTTGGCAAAGAGATTGAATAGCAAAGGCCCGACTTTTGGCCCCTGACACGACAGAGCAGGTGTGGTACACCTTAGAATCAAAATATCCAAGTTTCATATTAAATTTTTAATTTTTATTTATTATTTCTATCACACCTGTGGTGGCTTTTTAAGGGCGCCTCAGGCGTGGATTAGTCTCGCCTGATGATGTGGGTCCATGGCGAGTTCCTTCATGTTTTAATTTAACTTGTCACGGTGGTAGAGAAATAAGCGACTTACCAATGTGTTCAGTTATTGGCAAGCTGAGTCGGGCGCAGGCCTCGGTGAAGGTATCCCCGTCGGAAGTCGGTGATTCTATGATCAATCGGTTTCTTTGAAGGTCCACTGTTGCATCTGGGCGTAGGCTCGTTCGCACTTACTCCTCACTTGGTATTTCCACAAGTGTCTATGTTGAACTAGCTTACGTAGAAAAAGTCATTTTCAAAGAGAAGATGTTAATGGTCAGCAATACAGTGAAGTAAATTACACACACAAATTTTACACTAATGTTTAATTATAGTAATATTTCCAATCGTCTATAGTTTGAACTTGCTCGAAGAACTCGTAAGATTCGGTTTCTGATTATTAGGATGTTTATTTATTTTTAAGGGGCACACCCGAGGGCTAGGGAAGGAGCTCCTACGCAGTAGACTCATTAGGGCAACTCACTAGCAGGCTCTTTCCTCTTGCAGCAAAAAAACTGCTACAAAATTAAATAGGGGTACCACCCTAAATATCACTAATCGCATAATCCAAATAAAAGTTATAATTACAAATGTTTTAACTAAAAATATTATATAAATAGTTAGACCATTTAATGTGACTAAAGTTTTATTTCATCAAGTTCTATATATTATGAGAAATACGCCAAGAAATGTCGATAAAAATGAGCCGAAAGGACTATAATGTTTTTCAAAATCCATTGTTGACCCGTCCGTGGTATTACGTAGAACGGGCGAAATAGTCTGATGCATGATATGCGTTAGTTCGTTTGTTTGCATGTTTGTCCATTCGAAAACTTCCCGTTGTCCGATCTTAACCAAATTTGGTATGAAGATTCATGGAGGCCGACCCTAAGCACCGCCAGGTGGCAGCACATATTATCCGAGTCGCGCATGTGCTGCTACATATGCAACGTGGTTTACTTGATGTGGAGGACGATCTGACTAATAGGTAGAGCAAGCAAAGCGTATATGGGTATTTTTGGAATCGTCGTGATGGCAGAAACTTGTTGGAATAGGTTTTAAGCTATTTTGAATAGGTCAAGGGTTACCAATCATGGGACGTGCCAAAGTTGCCGATATATACCACTACTTTTTCTATTATTTTTAATAATAGACACCAGTATCAATTTATAAGTAATAAGTTGATAAAGCATCTAAATAGGTTGGAAATCTTTAAAAAAATATCAGATTTTCAGTAAATTTCAGCAAAAAATAGGAACTACATAAAAAATCAAGCAAGTGTGTTTTTGCCGAATTCTAGTAAAAAGCTAGTAAATTTCGTAAAGTTTCCATTTCCTTTAGAGTGTTTAATTAACGAAAGTTTTTCATTTTATATCTCTTTCATATAATTTTATTTCCTTTAATAGCATTTTTACCGCATATCGTCCATGGATTTCTCGGAGCATACAATATAAATATTATTAATATGTGTGTATATCGTACCCTATAGTCATTGGCCACTTATGCCTATTATAAGCATAGGTGGACAATGACTATAGGCTATATAGCAGAATCATTTGTAAGTTCGCTAATGTTATCCTCACGGGACGCATTTTTTGCTTGTTGGACAGACGAGAGATTAACAAACCCTCAGCAAATATTGCAATGGCGATAGTTTCAGGAAAGAAGGCTCAGACGATCTATTTATACCAGTCAGCCCTGCTATTGATAAACCGAAATATAGTTCACACGGCCGCGACAAATTAATTATTGAGTTAATAGAAAATAGTCGCATTGTAATTGGCCGACACGGCAGTGCCGCGCCGCCTGAAATGGTTTCACTAGTGCGCTCTTGCGCAAGTGCAGTGTCTACGCCCAATACGAGCGCACTGTGAGAAAAACTAACCGCGCAATCCTGATATCGACGCTTGCACATTGCCCGCAACGGAGGCAGAAGATCGGATCCGGATCGGTAAGGAACCGGAAGCCGTGTCTGATAATTAAATCGTGGTCTAAAATAACCTTGACAATTTAAAAACTAAAAAATTCAAAATGGAATACATTGTGTTGAAGTTTGTTTTTCTTTATTATTTTTCATATACATGGTAACAAATTAATATTGTTATGTGATCAAAACTATGTAGGACAATTGTTTTCACCATATTGTCTGCGCAACGAGGAGTAGTAACATAATTATTTAAAGCCATAGGAGTCAGGGGACGTTAGGAGGCCGTCTCGCCCTTGGTGTTAATTGCTAATCAAGTCTACATTATTTATTCGATATTTCCATGTTACTCGTATTTCTCTTTAAACCAACAATATTTAGATTAATACTTTTATTAAGTCCAGTAACGATGAAAGCTGACCCTGAAGAAATAGTAGGTACTTGTTGCTCTTTTAACCCTAGGTGCGCCTGGTGGAAAAAAGTTACATGGTGGGGTCTGTTGTACCCCAAATATAAAGT
>JAOPUG010000333.1:12990556-13002797 GCA_027564375.1 Micropterix facetella | reverse complement strand
TTATTGTAAGAGTGGTAGGTCCTATATAAGAAGCAATTGCGTGCTAAGTTCATTTTTACGACGGGAAGGTGGAAAAATCTATGGGATCTCATTTGACGTGAGAGAACACTTAATTTGATCTTCTCTATGATTGATATTGAGTCAACTGAGTTATTTAATATTTTGTGCAAGAAGGAGAGATATATCAAAGATCTACGGTCTTGCAGTGATAACAAGTTTTGGGTACTAAGGGATTCGGAATACGAGGGAGGTAGTACCATATGAAATATAATTTGAGCTTCTCATAAACTTCCTTTGTATCACCTCTATTCTAGACATATACGTAACATACTGGCGATTCCAAGCGATAGAAGAAAATTCTAATTGATTTCTGACATAGCAGTTACATAACAATTTCAGAGCGTCAGTAGATTTCCAAGAAGATACATGGGACTTAGTATTTGGCCAGGCAGAGACTGTGTTAAAAGCAGCCCATCAATGGATAGACAAAAGCCTGCTAACACCCAATAGAGAAAAGACAAAGTATTAAAACCTTTAGTATTGACAAGAAACAGCAACCATCAACTGAACAGCATCTAATACTGCATGCAATAACGACAACTACTGCAACTGTCACCCACTTGAATGAACATGTCTCATAAAATACTTAGGACTCACGATTGACAACCACCTAAAATGGTATGACCGCGTTGACATCACAGCGACAAGAATGAGAAAACTAAGATATATTTTCAAAAACATACGAAATATCTTTGACATACATTTCTTGAGGACGATTTAATATGCGCTAGCCCAATACGGACAAATAGGCTGGAGTGGTATGGTATTAACACAACTGGATCCTCTAATAAAAGTCTAAAAGGCTTTAATTAGGGCTAGAGCCAGAAAGCTATACCGGTACTCCTATGATCAGCTTTACAGAGACTTCATGGTATTGGATGCAAGAAAAATATACATAAGGCAGGTCTTAATATGCTATAGGAAGGAACGCAAACGGGACAACGACAAGCCGAATAGTATAGCTCATACACACGACACAAGACAGAGAAACATGAAATATACAACCGGGAATAAGAACGACTTTTGGACAAAGACATTACATTTACCTCGCGACGAAACTCAACAACGCTTTTAATAAACACCTAGGCCAGGCTATAACCATTCAAAATGACGCCCATTATAAAAGATCGGTGACAAACTGGTTGATAAACTCGACGAGGGAGAACTATGAGCTTTTAGCAACTAGCGTTGTTAAATAAAATAGGTACATGGATATTGTATTTCCTATTATTATTGTTTCTATATCTTTATAACTGTATTATTATACCTCACATAAATTCTACATAATTTAATAACAAAGATTTAGTGAAATACTTATCCCATGCACACTGATATTATATTATAACCCAATACTGCAGCAGCCTTCTATATGGATCCAACAGAAAAACACTGCACTGAATATACCTTCAATACAGGCTCTGCCTAGTGAAGGGATAAAATCCCGCCTAAGCCGCACTTTTCAATATATTTCCAGGGATTTAAAATCCGTATTGTTATGTACGAGCGACTAATTATATGGAAATTAATTATGTTAAATAAGGCTTAAATAAATAAATATATAAATAAATAAAATAATTGAAAACTGATGTGTTTCTATGAATAAATCCTAGTAGTTTGTTCGCTTTCGTAATTGCATAATCTATATGATCAGTAAATATAATCACTCCAAGGTGTCGAATAGAGGTCATTACTTTAAATTCGTTACCATTTGGTTGATAAACATTGGAAAAATTAGAGGATTTTCGAGAGAACGTCATGGCGTGCATTTGCTAGCATGCCATGAAGATTCTGTTGTTTTTGCGGTACTCATTTACGCGATCAATATCTTCTTGAAGCAAAGCACAATCGTTCAGAGTATTTACCTTTCTATAATGTTTTGCATCATCGGCATAAATCAGATTATCCGAAAGATGATCGTAAGCGGTTATATCATTGATGTATAAGAAAAACAAAAGTAGACCCAAGTGGGAGCCCTGGGGCACACCCGAGAGAATGTAGAAGAAGCTAGATCGATAGCCATCAATGACCACTGCCTGAGATCTGTTACTTCGGCCACCCAATTGGTCAAGTCTTGAAATCCTGCGATTTTTTTGTTACTATGCACGATAACTCGAGTAAACTACTTTCGATTTAAAAAAAAATCTTTTACCGATCGATATCCATGGCTAATGTGCAGAGCCCAGTAAATTTCGGGGTCTACATGACTTACGGTTCATTTTTTTAATCTAATAAATAAGATACAATTAATTGAACTGTGCCATTACATGCGCGCTTCAAGTATCAGGATATCATAGTCATTAAAGACACTCTTTATATAGCATAGGGAAGCGTATCCCACCGGCGGGAAAGCTAGATGCGGCTAGCAGTGTCGGCCGAGATGGATATATATATATCGATGGATACGCCCGCGTAACGAGCTGATGTGAGCCCTACGCTTCTCGGCGTATGAGTACCTGATATCGACGATTACGCGTGTGCTTAGTATCATGATATCATACTCGTTTTTAGATATTAGCTGAATTTGATAACCCCTTGGGTTTTCCCCCTGCATGTTTCTATTTTATGATGATATTTACCGGAATAAATCGCCTCTTATACATAGAGCCCAAATTTTATCAAGAAGGATGCTATGATTGATTTTGTCGAAAAGTTTCGAAAAATTGTTTTATAGTACATCGATTTGAGCACGATAATCCTTAGACTTCATATGAAATATATAGACTTATATTAAATAAATAAAGAGTTTTATTATTATTATTATTTTATCCATAAGCTTTCTAAAAGTTGGAAGTTTGGAAATTGGACGGTAATTATGAAACTTATTACAGAGCACTTGCTTATATATTGGGCAGATATTGGCTTTATTCTAACTGTTGGTGATTGTCAACTGCCACGGGCGAAGCCGGCCACCCCGGAGCCGATCTTCTCATATCACTCCGAGATGAAACACAGAAACTTGAGGATGAAGACAATCTACGTACCAAGCTCCGCCTCCGCCCTTAAGAAACCTACTTCTTACCGTGAGGCAATGGGAATTTTCAAGCCCAGTGTGGCATTCATCGCGCTCTTACTTCTAAATGTGGTCAGATTTTTCAGACCTCTCGTCTGGTAACAGGTTTGAAGTCGATTACGCGGTCTTCTACTTAAGTAGGCGAGAATTCTTCATTGGAATATCTTGCGGATTCGAGGCGCCCTATAGTCGGCTTGCCACCCGAGGTTGGGTGGTCAATATATTGTTTCTAAGGATACCTTGATCGTCAACTGCTCCGAGCGAACCCGGCCACCCCGGAGCGTTTCAGCGAACTTTATCGCTATATCACCCGATGGTGAAACACAGAGACTTGATGGACATAGACAATCTACGTACCAAGCTCCACCACTCCCCGTCAGAGACCTATGCCTTACGGAGTGGCACAGGGAATTGCCACCCTGCGGGCAGCCTCACCCCCTGACTCCCAGACTTGGTCAAATTCCTCCAACTACCCGCCGTCGCGGGTCCGAAGTCGCTTACGCGGTCTTCTACCTCAAACAAGCGGCAATTTCTAATTGGAACTATCGCGGATACAGGGCGTTATTTACTCGGCATCTCACCCGAGATCGGGTGGCCCACGAATCGTTTCTAAGGGTAAGCAGCGTGAGGTACATACACACCCCCGCTTTCTTAAGCATACGCTTCTAAACCCCTATTGGTATCAATCAGTGACAACACGCACGGTATTCCCGTCCCGTGCGCCAGCTGTCCAGTTCTGCCCGCGTTTCAGTCCCCGAATCCATCGCACAGCGGGTTCACCAGGTTGGTCCGTCTTCGAGGAGGCTTGCGGATAGGAGCTGCCCCACGAGCTGAGCCGACCAAGTTGACACCACGGCCATCATAGCCCAGACTACACGGAACCATTAAGAACCAAAGGATAGATCCTGTTTCTAAGAATAGATAGCTTAAAGTATCTAACTACCCGGCTATTCGTTGTTGAGCAAGGGCCGGCAGACCGACTAGTGCTTCAGGCAACCATCCATCCAAAGTTTTCACCGAGTGCATATGCCGCATTACCGGGATACACTCGGATCAGACTAGTCGATTATCGCATAGATCCGAGAGTAGGGGGCCCCTCTTCAGGAAGGTTGCTAAGCAAAGGCCGGCATTCCGACCAGTGCTCAGACATCCAGGGTCGCCCGAGGTCTTCTTCAAGATCAGCCGCTATGCAGCTGGTTCACTGGTTTTATCCCCCTTCGGGGAGGCTGCCGGATAAGTGTTGTGCCGTGAGTCGGGCGAGCCATGATATACAAAGTTGGCCATTAGTACCCGAGCTGTACGACCCCATTTGACCCCAAAAGCTTTATTCCAACAACCGGGAAACACACCGTCTTTGTGACATTCTAAATAGTAACATGAGGACTGGCCAGTCTTATTGCACAATTTTGGCTTCTGCATCTCACAAATGATATCTTTCAAGTATTTTAAATAAATATATTGTATGTCTCAGACACGGCTCACTTACGTGCTTATCGCATATATAAAATGCAATATGTATATTTATTCATGCTAAATTTCGACAACTTTGTGTTTTAATTTGGAACAGACGTAATATTCAAGCTGAAGCATACTGTATATCAGAAGAGCCATTCCAAGGTGTACTTAGTGTTTTCTCAAAGGACTCTACTTGACAAACAAATATGAAAATCGATCGCAACACCTCCTGTCCTTAAACTTTTATATTTATTTATGGATATCCGAAATAGAACTGTCATCACCGATCCATTATAGACTATATTTCTTATTGATATGCAGGTATGTGAGTAAGTGGGTATTACGGAAATTTACACAAAAGCGCTGGCTGGAAAATTACTCGACGCAATCATGAATAAGCAAAGGAAAACTATGAAAGTAGAATATCAAAGTGTAGAAACAATGATAGGTCACCTGATCTTACATTTTAAGTTTCCGGGTTCGATTCCCAGCTGAGTCTCCATTTTAAGTTGGGATATACTCGAGCGCGATAACAAATTACCTACACGTATGTTACGCGCATACATACATGCTACTTATAAAAATATTATAATAGTATCAAAAATGTAAAACCTTCATACATTTTCCGGTATAAATATCGTTCTTCATAAGTAGACGGTATTACCCGTTGTAACGACGTGCTTTTATATTGTTTTCCCTTTGATTTTAATACGAAACGATTGTTTTTATTTCAAGGAGTAAAAGCTTTATTGTTGTGTTGAATGGATGACAGGTGATCGTTCGCCGACGATAAAGGGCCCATAGACCTATAACTTCCTCGTCGAAAGTGAGGGACATCTATTCATCTGATGTCTGGAGTTCAATATTACCCGTATCCTTCCAAATCTCAGACTTATCTGGACATTACGAAAGGTTGGCTGGATCGTCACATACTCACGCCAAATGCATCTAGAACTAAAATCGTCGCCTTTCGATTGCGATCAGCCGTTTCAATAAGTAAATTCCAGCTAAAGATCCATTTTAACAACTTCAATTAATTACCTAATTGCTTCTGCCCGTATGATAAAAAAGAAAGCATATTTCGGTATATTTGTGTACTTATTAATTCCAACTTAACCTGGAACAACCAACTATGTAGATGAACTGATATCGAAAATCCGAAAGTTGGTATATGTCTTTCGCGAGCTGCGCAACGTTCTAACAAAATCGACGATAAAAAGTGTGTACATGGAGCTTTGTAAAAGATTATGGGTGCAGTATATCATTCAATGGCAAACCAATACGGAACAAGTACTCGAACCCCTGATTAAATCTCAGAACATGTTATTAAGGGTTACTTACAGGTATAGTTCCGCGATAGTTCCAGTTAGAAATTGCCGGTTCAGTGAAGCAAAGTTTCTAGATATTCGTCAGTTATTGGTTAAGCAAGCCCTAATCTACAAGACATTAAAGAAGCATACTCGAACCCAACAACAAAGATCGAAAAGAATGGAAGAAGGGACAAACCATGTAATCCCTGGCGTACATACGACCTTTGCCCAAAGACAGTTGTATTTCATCGTTTCCAAAATTTATACCTTAGAATAAACAATTTGAAAATATACCTATGAAATATTTGAAACATATAAAAAATATTAAAACCAATTTTAAAAATGGCTTCTTCACGATATATGCCGTTTTAATATCGAAATGGAATCGCTTAGAATATCATTATTTTTTTATATAGATATGCAAGTATAGCCATTATATCGACTGTATATTTATGATATATTATATATGATCCTTTACTTATTTAATATATTTTATTTATTTTATTTTATTGTATTTTATTTTAGATAAATTACAGCCCATAATTACTTAATCCACTCTACTGAAACTTGAAGCCATTTACGTTACAACTGATAATAACCTAAATTGAGAAACAGAAACTGGGGCAGGGGGAAAATCCAAGAGTTTGTAAAACTTCGGCCTATATTATTGTTTTCTTGTATGTATGTATAATATATTAAGATGTTAAGGTAGTTTAAAAGAACTACCTGAACTGAGCACCTAGAAACCACGAGAGATCAATTGTGCCACTCTTGTAATGACTCCCTCAATGAGGTGGAATTACTGTGTGGAAGGGGTTAAATGTTACCTCAGAGATAAATCGCATGACGTCCCAAATATTCTTCCGTTTCAATTGCTCTGAGAAAAAAAGCTTTCCAAAGCTGTGTGGTTGATAGTGATCTTTATCGGTTAGTTTCCATAAATGTGAGCGTGAACATGGTTTAAATTTTTTATGGGCAAGGCTTTGGGTAGCAAAGAGATTAGTCTCTTCGGCTATTACTTCAAACAAATCGCCAACTAACAAAGCGTAAAAGTCCTCCGGATTCGCTTGCCTGAAGTCTGTTGAAAAAGGAAACTTCATACCTGTGAGTTCAGTAAATAGTATTACCCTAGCCGTGCATCCACTAGGATCCCTCCACTTTGAGTATTTGTTTGAAGTAGAAGGTATATTATCGGCGACAAAATGTTTTACTTTGTCATTTTCACTTTCCGACTCGATAACCATACGCCTCCTTTTCTTTGGTATATGCAAGTCTTGAGATTCCTCATCACACTGGGTTCCCTGAATAACACTTGAAGTGTGTCGGCTTCCAAAATCGCGATCTCTTACAAATCCGCTTGCGTAAATTCAAATTCCGCTAAATCCAATTGAAACTCACAAAAACCACCTTCGTGATTACAAGGTACAGTATTGTTCGAATTAATGTGAACACATCAAAATTTTCACAATTCTACCTTTTTTTTTCACAGTAGACAACACCTTTATGTCAAAGGAGCGGCCATTTTGTTTTAATGTTCTGTCAGTCAGTGGGTAATGACGCATAGCAAGCTATAGACGCGTTGCATTTGTTGTTTTTAAGAACTATTGTGTTTTGAGTGAATTAAGGCTTTATTTGCTCTTTATTTGTGAAGATGGATATTACACCCAAAAAGCGCACTAAAATTATGACTTTGAATACACATCAATTACTCAAAGAGTGTGGTGTTAGTTTAGGAGCTGTCAACAAGATTTTGCAGCAGAAAAGGGACACTGGGACCATTGAAGTGAACAGAAAAGGGAAATGTGGAGAAAGACAAACAGTAAGGGACAAAGCTTTATTAATTAGGGAAAGTAAATTAAACCCTAGGAAAACCAGCTAAGACCTTCAGCAAGACTTAGAATAAGCTGGAGTTATTATTCATGACTCCACCGTACGAAAACGACTTATTAAAGGGGAAGAAAAACAAATGACTGCTGAAATGATTGATTGATGAAAAAACGATATTATTGGGCAAAAAAAATGTGAGCTGGACTGTTGAAGATTGGAGAAAAGTGTTGTTCTCAGATGAGAACCATTTTTTGGTAAAGGACAGCGATCTCGTTTCATTAGATAAAGTGACTACGAAAAGATTACGACACCTCATATTGATCAAACAGTTAAACATCCGTTAAAGAAGATGTTTTGGGGCTGCTTTTCTTATAAAGATACCGGATGCCTTGTGCCGATCAAAGGGATGATGAACTCGCAAAAATACAGACTTGCTAGAACAGAGATTGGAAGCTGAACTAAGAAAAGTTGATGCCAACGGTCAAGAAGTTTTTCATCAAGATTCGGCTCATGATGAAATATTTCAAGGACAAAAAGATACCATGGCTTGAATGGCCAGGAAACTCAGTGGACTTTAATCCCATTGAAAATCTGTGGGCTATTGTGAAAGCTAAACTTCATAAAACAGATTGCACAACAAAAACAAAACTGAGGCTGTAATCCATACATGGTTTTGAGACCAGCAAATATCAGAACTGACAAAAACTTGTCGATTCTATGCCAAAACGTATTGAAGAAGTTATAAAAGCCAAGAGAGGACACATTTTCTATTAAAACAACTTAGATTGTATTCATTTCTCTGTTTTCTTGTTCTATAACTAATAAATGTTCCTTTTTTCAAATTATCACTTGTGTCCACATTAATTCGAATAATACTGTACTATATTGTTTTCCATCATAATGTATTACTGAACATAAAGCGCTAATAATGCCGCAACAGCGTACATAAAAAGATCAAAGAATACAACCGCTCTATGCAAGTGCCGTCGGCAGACAATAGCACGCAGTGACCGGCGAAGTGGGCGGTGCGGCACACTGTAAATTCCCATTTTTGCTACAGAGCACCGTGGGGGTCTCGTGACCGCAGGTAGTTTTTATCAAATAACTCAAAAACTATATATTTTATTTTGATGATAATTGTTTTCCAGACATATTTATTTCATCATGATTAACAAATAGTCCGTAAAAAGTTTTTGGAGTAAAATGGCAATTTTCGCTCGGCGTTTAACATGTTAAATAAAAAACTTTTCAATTCCAATTTCAATATTTATGGTTAACACTTTTGTGAAGAATTTTAGTTCACATGGCGAGCCGTGAAAAAGTTTATTTTCCTGTTATGTAATATATACTTTGTTGAAGCAGCCGCACCGTGCATTGTATTACTACATGGTTTTTCCTTTTGCAGATTACCCTAGGTGTCTCAATGCAAGAGACCAAACTTACACCGTCGTACAATGGACAAAACAATACTGCACCTCTGTTTGTACCCAAAACTCAAGCAACTGCATTCGTCCCTCTTCAAGTTGTAGCCGGCCAAAGGTATTTAAAATACTCCAGCTGATCGGAATAGATCCATAACAGGAATCGCATAATTTCATATTATATTTTTGCGCAGGAAAACCCAGGGTAATTCAATCATTCCGAAGGAATCGGGAGTAGGATCTCAAATACCGACTGCGTCGCAAATTCCATTACCTTCGGCTGCAGTACCGTCTGTGATGCCAATAAACGCACCAGCTCAGGTACATCTATAAAAAAAATTGTTAATTTTAGTGTCAGTTTTAATTATTCTATCTGTCATTTTAAATCTTTCAGCCTGCAAAGCAGTCAATCAAGATACGGAAATCTAGAATGGGCGCAACGCTTCCCAATTTTATGATAGAATAAGAGAATAAATTTATTAGAAGTAAGATCTACGAAGCCACGTTAATGTTCAGTGAAGGAAAAAATTAAACATTCTTCTATTCTAATGATCAAACATTCTTTTCGATTATTTTTGTTAAAAATTGATGATTTTATTTTCTGACTCAGATGTTTGTATTTTTTTTATAGTTTCATCTAAGGTTTGCATATACATCTTATTTTCTTGTTTTGTGGTTATAATACTTTTAATTTAGTATTGTAATATATTTTTATTTCACAACTCAAAAATTGAGAGGTCAGAGTGTCGCAGAGAGAAATGGAATGCATCTTTCATCCAATGTGTCAGAGTTATATGCTTGACCAGAGTGGAATTGCAGGCGCTGACGCGAGCCGCGCGCAGGCAAGATGTCGATAGTGGCAATGCTTGTGTCACAAATATTGCAAATAAAGTAGATCGATTTTCAATGGACAATTCAAATTAAATATTTGGGAGATAAAATGGGACTAATGACAGAACAAGTAATGAGCAGCAGAGAAGCTTGATGCAAACAAGCGAAAACACTGTCATGAATACAAACAAACTGCTTTCACATCTCAACTCTTAAGAGACAATTCAGAAACGGTAAGAGATTTCGCGATACTGACAAAATTTGCCACCCCCATCCTCTTCTTCTTCGAAAGCCAAGAATAATATTTAAAAACAAGAAAAAAAATATTGAAATGCGCAGAAAACAAAGAGATTGTGGGGATATTTAGTTTAGATAAACTACAATGTGCTGCTAGAGTTTTTGCCTCGTCTTTTTTTTTGCGGCAGAATCTATTATTGGCCAGTGTAATTAGTGCAAAAAAGGGTTGCCATCGGAATTATCCTGGTGGTGTCAGTTTATTTTTTCTATCTTATAAATTGAAAGTCTAAGTTTTCCACCTTGGCGTGCCTGTGTGCGCTGACATCTTGAAAAAACCAACTGAGATCACGGAAAATCTAGTTTTCCCATATATCTCCTTCCAATGAAAATGTAGGCTAAAGTACACTTAACAAATTTTGTAGAGCATAAAATGTTCTACAACTTTCGTATTTACGATTTTATTCTCTCTATCTTATAAGTACCAAGATTGTAAATATACATGAAAGTTCTCAGAAAAAAATTAAATTCACGACTAGATTTTTTTTTATCCATGACTATTGCCAATGTTTGACATAAACAAGATTATAAATGGATTTATCATATGAAGTTTATAGCACCTGACGCACAGTATACAGCCAGTAGCTTCTCTTAATAAAATTGAAAATGAAGCGAGCAACGTCACGAATCGTAAGGGCTACGACAAATCGTAATACGATAACTCGATAAAAAAAAATCATATTCCTTCACCGTTCATATAGCTAGACTATGGAACCAGCTCCCATCCAGTATCTGAATTGCACCGACAGTTTCTACTTTTCAAGTGTGTTTAAAAAAGCGTTTCATGTCCTTAAATTTCTAGTTATGCTTCGTCTCATTCCATTCTCTCCTGCCCTTAACTCCTTGCGGATATTCTCTAAATCCTAATTAATATTTGAAATACTTGGCGTTTTTGTTACTTGAATAAGTTTTAGTACCTACCTATTATGTTTTTGTATATGTATGGCACCTACATTCTTTCACTTCCAAGAATGTTGGCTTTAAGAGATTGCAATCTAAGCAAAAGTCCGCCTTTGTATGTTTTGTTTTAAAATGTGCAATAAAGAGCTTCTATCTGAAGTACTTCTATATATTGTGCGGGGAATCAAAATTGTTTGATATTTGAGGAAAACTACATTTTGCTGTGATATCGGCGGGTTTTTTTTTTAAAATGGCATGCTAAGGTCGAAAACTTGATTTAACATTAGTAAACCAGTTTATAAAACATAAGAAAGAAATTACTTACCATAATAATTCCGATCGCAGAATCACTAATGGCACTGGCCTGTTGAGATAGGCTGAACAACAATTACTGTTTAAATGCACATCTTAACTTTTCTGCAGCAAATATGTAGATTATATCATCGTAATTGTCTAATTGTATTTTTAACTTCAACTTCAAGTACCTAGTCTTAACTCATTAAGCCTGTACTCAGACAATAATTTTACTAATTTTTATAATACTGTGTCAGTAATTTTAATAATAATGTAATAATTTGACATAAACAAGGAACAAATGAGCTTTATCCAAAACATATAAATATACAAAGTGCTATATCCACATTTGTGTAATAAAAATTGTATGAAGGCAATGAGCCTGAAGCCATTTCAATAAATCTAGAGCACTCTTGCTCTACTTCGTCATATTTACGGCACGGCATACGGGCCTCCATTAATTAGGTGAGGTGTTTTTTTTATATGGGTCCCCCTTCTTGGCGACGTTTGGTAAGATATGGTGGGACTCCCCCCCCCCCTCTTCCACTCTATAATTTTTAAATAATTAAATTTATTTGATATGTTGCTGTATTTTGCTTTATATCACTAAATACATAATAATTGTGAAATATATTTGTGAATATATTAACTGTTTTTTTTTTGTTTTTTATGTTATTTATATCCATTGTTATAAAATAAAAGAATTAACAAAAAAAACTCAGTTGTATATTTAAGTATAAAGCAAAGCGGGTCCGTCATCTTTGACTAGTTTAAAATCTAGTTAATTTAATATTGTCGTATATCCGGGGAATGATTTTTTAATACAAAATGATTAATCT
>JAOPUG010000333.1:12971298-12983950 GCA_027564375.1 Micropterix facetella | reverse complement strand
GAAGTATATTTATTACAAAATAATAAAAATCTGTAGCCTCTAGCGGATTCGATTCCAACTGCTCGCTCGACTGATATATTTTACAGTAACGCACCGCCTCATTGCTGTTGTTCCCCTGATTTTCTCGCCCGGTCACTAATCAATTAATTGTATTATTTTACTTATTACAATAAAAAGCAAACCGTAGGACGTATATGGACTAAATTGAGCTGGGCTCTGGGCATTAGCCGTAACTATCGATTGACAAAAGATTTTTCTAGATCTGATGCAGTTTAGTAAGTAATATATTTATTGCCTGCGGAAAAGCGTCAAGCGAATATTTTTCGAAGAGGAGGGATACCCCTTCCCGGATGTGATTAATATAAAAGTCATAGCCCGGCCTATACAAAACCAGTACAGATTAAAAATCCGGCGCGTATATATCTACATACAAGGAGTACATTTTTGATCTCGCGTAGTATACGCATTAGAGAAGCGTATTTTAATAAACTCGTCGCGTACATCGTAATTTTGATCGAAATACTTAGAGATTCGCGATGTATATTTTGTCGTGATGAACAGTTTAAATATAACGCGCCACGCTAATTATACTAGATTTTGAATATTCATAGAAAATTAAACTTGCACGCTATATACAATTTTATTTCCATGTATATAAAATAAAGCCTAGTTCCTTTTCCCTTCATACTCAAAGTAGTATAGATATCTGTTCTTCATACTTTAAATAATGCTGAAAGCTTAGTAATTTAGCAAAATGGCCTGCGTTTGGCAATCCATAAGTCAACAATTATTACGTTTCCAGTAATGAGTGTACATGTTAAAATTAACTCGTATACTGCTCAAGAGTCGTCCGTACTAAAAGATGCATTTTTAAATAATTGAATTGCTAAAAAAATCGCTTCTTTATGCGCGGTTTCTACACAATCTTTCATACAAATTAATATTATAATTAACTCACAAATCGAGCTGAGTCGGCGCACGCCGCGCGTGGCCCTTTTGCGCGAACGATTCCGCTGAGTTCGGAAGTGGAATCTGTGCTCGAGGCGCGCCCACCCGACCACCTACTGACGCGAAGAACTTGCATTTCGAGTCAGTGCAGTCGTTATAAGTAAAATCATACATTATTGTTTATTTTAACGTATTGAAGGACATTTTGGTGGTATGTTGTATTAGGTAGGACCAAGGCCGTTTTTACGCATAGGCTACATAGGCTGCAGCCTAGTGGCCCGCACCACAAAGGGGTCCGCACCACAAAAAGAAAATGGGTAAAAAATTATATAATCCCCCATATAATCATAAGACACGCCAAAATCCTACATAGGTTTGTAGGATATGGCGTAATATGCCTCTATTCTCTTAAATTTTTCTGCCGAGAAGTCACGTGTCGACTCCACAGAGGACGGAAAACGCGCGTGCGTGGCGCGCGGCGGAGTCGACTCGGTTAGCTAACTGGCATCAGATGCTCGACAAAGAAATACTGAAGTGCAGGTGTAGGGAGTGAGCGAGCCCGAGTTGAGCGATACGAGAGCGGAGCGAGGAGTAAAAGAAACAGACTGACTGTCCGTTCGGTCTTCGGTCGCGACGCAGTGCAGATAGCACCGCACCGCACAGCCGTAGCGCCCCGCAAGCAACCGGACGTGGCAGCGCTTTACGGTTCGTGTGTTTGTCTATATATTTATCTGCATGTTTTTATAACAACAACTTAAATAAATCAATGTAAAAAAAGTATTTTTCATATAATCTAGTAGGTGCCTATAATGGATCGCCATAAAGTACAAACTAATCGCCATAAAAAGAAAGAAGAATTCAAAAGCGGAAGTGCCAAAAGAAAAATTTTAAAAGAGAAAGAAAAGCAGAAGGAAGAAGTTATATTTAAGTCACGCCGTATGACCGATTATAACGTCTAACACAAGTTCATATGTGGCACCAAAAAACGATGATGATACGCATTCACCTGCCGGCCTGAGTCACCCTCAGAACTTTAAAAACGGGGGAGTGGTAAGTTCAATATTTTTTTTAATAAAAGTTGTCGACGATTTCGGATTTTAACCCGTCTTATATTTACGTAGTAATATAATGACGGATCTATAGTATCACCTTAAACTAAAAATATATGATTTCCATATATTTTTACAGGTTCCTAACGTTCCAGCAGAAGATATCAAGACATCAACAGCACCAGCGACTTCGCTGACATTGCCAGAACCATCGATTTCCGAGAAATCACCAGCACTCGCGGTTTCTGAGACATTACTTGCACATGCGCTTTCCGAGACATCACTAGAGCCAGCAGTTTCAATTCGACCTTCTTGCGGATATGTTTGCTTGGAAAATGATATTGGATTGTGGCCGGAGGTTGTGACACCGGGTAATATAAATGATTGCATAACAATGGGCACTACAAAATTGTGATGGCAATCTGACAGAAGTTCTGAAAGAAGTTTTACAAGAAAATTCCAAACAAGTTTTTTTGAGCGGAATACACGGAACGGTGAAACTATAAAACGTTCATGACTCTGTTTTTCTCCTAGCAATGGACATATCTATTGCTATGTATGCAAACTTTTTCCCAAACATAGTCACAGTTTACGCATGGTGGTTATTGTGATTGGAAAAATGCTTCTGCACGTATGACTGAACACGAAACTTCGAAAAGCCACCTGATTGCTGTAATTGATCTTGCAAGACGATCTAAAGAAGTGGGGCGTATTGATCAAGAACTGACACGACAAGCAAAAGATGTGGCAAAATACTGGCGATAAGTTCTCAGGAGATTAATAAGCGTCATATTTTTTATCAGTGAAAGAGGTCTAGCATTTAGAGGCGAAAATCATATACTTCGGTCACCGAGAAACGGTTGCTACCGGAATACTGGAGCTTATTGCAGAGTATGACGATTTTTTGTGCAATCACATAAAAAACATGGAAGCTGTGGAAGGGGTCACACAAACTACCTATCATCGTCGATATGCGATGAAATGGTACAAATAATAATAATTGGGAAGCGAGTTTTCAATTAAATTATCTCGCGAATCAAGCAGTCAAAGTACTATTCCGTATCATTAGACTCAACTCCAGATGAAGGTCACGTTGATCAACTTACTTTGATTTTCAGATATTTAGAAGATCATATCCCTGTTGAAAGATTTGTAACTTTCATGCCTAACCAGGGCCACAAAGCTAAAGACATGTTTAATGGTTTGAGCAAGTTTTTGAAAAAGAATGACATAGACATTAAAAACTGTCGTGTTATGATAACGCTTCTTCAATGAGCGGAAAGTACAATGGCCTACAAGCGTTGGTACAAGCAGAAAATAATGTAGCATTATGGGTTCCTTGCGCTGGGCATTCACTCAATCTCGTAGTACAGACAGCTGGCGAGTGTTGTCTGAGTGCTATAAGTTTTTTTGACAGCCTCAACTAACAGATATAAAGTTCTAACCGATTCCTTAACGAAAGCAGATTCTGACAAACCCATTCTAGCGCCAAAGATAACAACAACAATACGTTGGTCATGCCGAGCAGATGCTACAAAAGCCCTCTTGCAAAGCTATAAAGAACTAAAAAATGCGCTTTTTGACATATCAGAGGATACAGAAGATACAGGAAAATCATGTGTTGCTGCTTTAAGCTTGCACAACAAAATGTGAAAGATGGAAACAGGGCTCTATACTGTATTTTGGGATGATATCTTGGGACAAATAAACAAAACTAGTGAAACTCTGCAGAACCCTAGATTGGACGTAAATACAGCCACCTCAGCACTGATATCGCTAACAAGCTTTATAGGAACCGAACGGGATCAATTAAAAAAATATAAGGAGAAAGCTACTGGGTTAGTTGAGTGCACTGAGTATGAGAGTGAATCGCAGCGCAAGGGCAAAAGAAACGTGCGTTTAGCACCTCTTGACTGTGTCCAAGCACCAGAAGTTGAGCTGATCCCATCAGAGAAATTTCAAAACCAGAGTTTCCCCCCTGTTATAGATCAATTTGAATTTTCATTGCGGCAGAGGCTTGAGGCATACAAACTAGTTGATACCCGTTTTGGGTTCCTCAGCAAGCTAAATACACTTACTAATGGAAAAATCATATCAGCAGCTCAAAATTTAGTAAAAACATATAGCAATGACATACGATCAATTGGAAAATTAACATATTCAATTCAAGGCTTTTTACCACGAGTTCCAAAAATATTATGGGGATCATGGAGATGGAGAAAATGAAAAAGTCATTAGTCAGGAGAGATGGATGTATGAACTTCTCATTAAAGAAAATGTCAAAGATTGTTTTCCTAATATCGAGGTCGCCCTAAGAATGTACCTGTCACTGATGGTTACAAATAGCAGCGGAGAAAGATCATTTTCCAAACTGAAGCTGATCAAAAACAGGCTCCGAACCTCCATGTTAGAAGAGAAACTCAACTTGTTGGCTTTGCTCAGCAAGGAAAGTGATATTTTAAGAACATTAAATTATGAAGACATTGTAAGTAACTTCATGGTATTAAGTGTAGACGGAAAGCAATTAGTCACTAAGATTTTGGGTTGGTAGATTGGATGTTTGATTTAAGCCTGCAATTGTTTGGATAAGTACTGTGATGTAAGTCACATTTATTTGTTTCCTACGTCTCTCTTTGTTCTTTATATTGCATTGTCATGTTTACTTAAAATTGCAATAAAAACATTAAAAAATAAAACAGATTTTTGTACATTTATGAACATCAACATAAATCTCAACTGTGTTCTCTTTTAAATATGGTTGATGTAGCAAAGTTACCTCAAGGTATGTCCTATTACCTTTACTCTGGGACCTTGTGGTGGACACATTCATTGCAAAGCTTATTAATCTTAATTTGTTAACAATCGGGTATGCAGATGATATAAGTAAATATTTGTATATTAATTTATGGAGACAACTTTAATGTGCTCAGCAATATGATGCAAACAGCACTCGAAAAAGTGTTGCGGAAATGAATCGCTTTCTATAAATCCTTCAAAGACAAAGCTAGTTCTCTGTGTGCAAAGAATAGGAAAAACGAAGGGACGAGAGCACCAAGACTGTTTGGTGTGACACTATAGTTATCAAAAGAAGTAAAATATCTAGGTATAACTATAGATAGGAAATTTAACTAAGGAAAAAACATTCAAATGAAATGCAGAAAAGCAACCATGGCATTTTGGCAATGCAGAAGGATAATAAGAAGACGTGTGGGGTGTTTCTTCTAAAATACAAACTACTTTACAATGTTCTGGTAATTTGTGAACATTTCTGGTTACGGAATGTTCGTTATTTCTTTAAAAAACTTGAAGAAAGATATTCATCTTCAAGTCGTTAAACTCACAATGCATGTAAAAAATGTTTAAGCATGGTAGACTTCATCAGTTGAGTTCAAATAGATTTAAGGAAATGCATATTTTACAATTACAATCATTTGTTTTCAAGTGTTTCTTGGATAGCTTCGTGTGTGTTTATCGTTGAGTGTCAAACTTGAGAGTTTCAACATCCTGCTGCGTGATTATCACATAATGTTTAAATTGGAGAAAACGAATATGCTTATTTAAATTAATAAAATAGCTATTCCTTTACATTTGTCAATCAAATGAAGACTATGTTTTCATAGAGAATGCGTACTCTCAAAAATTATGGGCCTAAATGGAAGGTGACACACTTTTGTCATCATAAAATTGATCTGTGCGCTACTTCAGACATACAGGAAAACATTATTCAGCCATTGAGTAATAAAAACTCCCCAATTTGACACAACTAAATGTGTGGCAATGTGAATAAAATGCGACTGCGAACGATAATTTTGAATTTACGTGATGAATGCTAATTAATCTAACATAATCACCAGCTTACAACAAGGACAGACATAGTCCTCTATTTTACCAAGCAGCTGGAAATACGTTGTTTATTTTCAATTTTCTATATATTTTAAACTATTTTAACATTATTCATCATGAAGAATTATACTCAGCCTTCCCAGGGTTGACAATGAGTGCTCCACTTCAACGCTATCATCCACTTTTCATGGGTTTTTGTTGTGAGTAAACATTATTGTTAAAGCAGATAACATTTGTTTTTTTATTGGATACGTATGTATATAAGAATGCATAAGCAAAGGATTATTTGATTATATTTTGTGATCAGATTGAAATGAAGTTGCTTTGGGTATTTTTGCTAGTGGGTATTTCCGGTGCCCTCTCTGAGAAACTACTTCGCCAGAGAGAATGGTGGGAAACGGCCGTAATCTACCAAATCTATCCGAGATCTTATAAGGATAGCAACGGAGATGGAGTTGGAGATCTTAAAGGTGTGAAATATGAAGTTATTTTCTGAGGCAACATAAGGATTATTTTCCTAATTAAATTTATATTTATTTCAGGAATCACTGAGAAGCTAGGTTACCTGAAAGAAACTGGCGTGGATGCAGTGTGGCTGTCTCCGATATTTTTATCACCGATGTACGATTTCGGTTACGACATCACCGACTTCAAAGCTATTCATCCGGAATTCGGAACGATGAACGACTTCGATGAGCTCGTGAAGAAAGCTAAACAACTCGGTATGTCCTATCCTTCCGTCATAAGAAAGAAGGGCGCAACTATATTTTTGTCAAATTTTACTTTTATTTTTGTCAATTTTATGATGTATCTGTCTGTATTGACCTGAAAATGTCTTTAAAAAGGCTACCATACTAAAAAATCCTCCAGAGTTAGCGATGTGATGCTTTTGTTAACCGAAAATATTGACATATATCTCGTTGTTCAAAGCGTTGAGCGCAAAGTGGCATGTATATTCTAAAAAAGACCATCGTCTGTTGCTAAGCGTATTCAACTTATGTGTTTGTGTGCTTACGTCATCATGTGGGGCAGACTAACTTCGTATGGATTCACACCTCCTTAGGCCAATCGTCGACTGTGCCCTCTAGCGGGAGAAAAAGTGGCAGTAAAGATCCCTATTAGAACAATAGTTTTTGGCCTGTCCGTAGTATTACGTAGGGCAGACCATATAGTCTGATGCATAGACGGGTCAAAGTTGCCGATATATATAGCTACTTTTCATGTTATTTTATTGTTTTAGAGTTAAAAGTCTTATTGGACTTTGTTCCAAATCATTCGAGCAACGAAAGTGAATGGTTCCAGCTATCGAAAAACCGAACGAACGGATACGAAGACTACTATGTCTGGGCCGATGGAAAACCCGATCCAAAAAACCCTGGAAAAACTCTACCGCCAAGCAATTGGGTAATTACACATTTATTTTGCCTACCTAGTTATTATTTTTTTTTTGCTACTGCAGTAGTACTGATCGAATTGAATAAGAGCATGAACGCTCGCAACCTGACTATCGCTTGCCCCTTTTTCTTCCGGTTCTCTATCTCCAACAGATTATGTAGCTAAATAAACTTTAACTTGCATTAAAACCGTTTAAAATAAACATTGTTAATTGTGTACTCAATCGTAATTTCATATAATATAAAATAATAATACGCGTTTGCTGAAGAAAGAAAACAAAGCCACACATGCCACATGGTTGTTCAAGCCAGCCATACATAGCACAATTTATCAAACATTTTAATTTTACTTTACAGGTCAGTCATTTCCGCAAAAGTGCATGGGAGTATAGTAAAGAAAGGGGACAGTACTACCTCCATCAGTTCGTGATAGGCCAGCCTGATTTAAACTACCGTAACCCAAAAGTGGTGGAAGAAATGAAGGTTTGTTTCAAACAGTCCTACGAGTATCCCAAAAAAAATACATTTTTTTATTTCTATTTTAGGATGTTCTAAGATTCTGGTTAGACAGAGGCATCGATGGATTCAGAGTAGATGCGATTCCGACGCTGTTCGAAGTCGACATCAAAGAGCACGGAGGACAGTACCCAGACGAACCTAGATCCGGTAACGTAAACCTCGGTCCCGATGATCACGGCTACCTCGATCACATTTACACCCTCAATCGTGAAGAGACCTACGATATGGTGTACCAATGGAGAAGTATTTTAGACGAGTATACCGCCAAAGACGGATCACCGCGCGTCATGCTAACAGAAGCTTACGAAGATATTCACCGTGTCATGCGTTATTACGGAAACGCTACACACGAGGGCTCACATTTGCCTTTCAACTTTGATTTCTTGAGGAGCATTCAAAGAGACTCGAGCGCCAGAGACATTAAATTCATCATTGATAAGTGGAACACTTACATGCCGACTGACAGGACTGCTAACTGGGTGGTGAGTATCAAAATTATCTTTCATTATTAGCGACGTTTAAGGCAGCGGAATATCAGACGTTTAAGACCGCCCAAACTAAAGACTAAACCCTAACTCAAGACCCCGTGGTTTACATTGATAGTGCCGAAATTTTCGGTTTTTTTCTAAAAGAGGCTATTGATTTTGCTCATGAAGATGACTTCCTTGTAACTCTACAGGAAAAGAAATGGTTAGCGAACTGTGCTTGCTTCATGTGTAAATCATCTCAATGTTATCAATACTGCTGCTGAAAAGTTCTCGTGTATCATAATATTGTAAATAATCAACGTATGCTGGCTCGACCTAGAAAACGCCTTTGATGCAATCCGACACAGTCTCCTCCACTTTGCACTCCGCTGGTACAACTTCCCACCTGTGGTGCGTGACATTGTAAACTCCTACAAGAACTCTCTGACGTTCCATGTCAAAACTCAATAATGGACTACCCGCTCTATAGAGTATTCAGTCGGCCTATATCAGGGCTATTACCTCTCTCTGACGATATTTAATATCACTTTCAAGACGCTTGCAACAACTACGACATTTAATATCACTTTCAACATATTTAAATATCACAAAGAAAGTGGAGCTGTTCTCCAACTGGTCAGGTTGTATAAGAGTGAAACCCTCCAAATGTTTTTGCCTTGGACTCGCCCATATAAACACAAAATGCACTACCTACGATCCCAAATTGATCTATAAGGACTCTAATATCTCCCTTATTGATTGAAATCATCATTTTAAATTCCTTGGTAGGAAAATCACCAATCAGGGTAAAGACCTCTCTGCCGATCATGTAACAGATCATTTCAGTAGTTGTCTGGGAAAAATAGATACCTTGCTAATTTCTGGCCTAGAAAGGCTTGGATCTATGACAACTACCTAACTTCTCTAAGCCCTTACTCATTTATGATTTTACCAAAACTCAACTGTCCTATCTAGACAGCTAGTTTAAAATCTTGGTTGTCCTTAGCCAAACCGGCCGACCCATTCTCTTTTCAGGTCCAAACACCACTTTGAGCTAGCTCTTAAACTGCCCTCTGCTTTATGCCAACTCCAGAATAACCAAAACTGAAATTTGTCCAATTCTAAGGATCCGGCAATAACAAAGCACGCAGCTAGTGGCTGTAGTGAACCAAAGGATCTACAAGCCCGCGTAGACTTCCACAAAAAGTTTCTTGCTGGAATCAGCCAGAATGGCACTGGTCTGGGGTATGGCAGTATAACTATGAGCGATGAGGACCTAAAAAAGTCCCTATTGCGAGGAGATTACAACAGCAGCTGTATGGCTCATGCTGTGGGCCTTCAATGCCAGAATTACTGGACAACAGTTGGGGACTTTTGCATTCCTCCTCCAATACACTGAAAGGTAATGTTGTATGACTATCTCTGAAATGTTATTTAAATGCCTTTCAGCATACACATCCAGACCCCAGTAACCTCGCTAGTTGGAGGTATTCAGATGATAGTTCATGTCCCTTTTGTAACAATACCCCTTGCATAACTAGATATATTTTGCCGGATGCAAGGCAGCCTTAGATCAAGGGCAGTATACTTTTTTTTCCTCTAGTTGGGGCTGTTCTCAGGTTTTTTGAGCCTAGTATCACTGCAACCATCTCTGGTCTATTGTGACCGCCACCTACTTGTTGATCTTGAAAGTTATTTTTCCAAACCTAAAAGTGGCCCTGCAATCGGTTTTCCGAAGTGTCTCCACAGAGGGCTCGTCAATTGAGAATGTGACAATGTTCCCAGTCTTTTTGTACCTGCTGTGAAAATTTCTCCAGTGTTTTGGATATAGGTCTTCGTTCTGTTTCGTAAACAGGCTTAGGGCATCGTCTATGCTCCTCGCCTCACTGCTGGGAAAGAATGTTGTGCAGATCGATGACTTAGGCAGCTCGCTTGCCATCAAGACTGACAGCTTCGCCTCGGGCCATGGTTTGAAGTTTGGGATCCCCACAAGCTATTCCTGATTTCTGATTTTTCACATGTAAACGGTATACTTACCGCCATGATGAAAGTCCTTGCTGTTATTCGTGAGGTAATTAGCCTGTCAATGGTTCATGCCACCAAGGGTCTGACAGTATCCTCCAAACCACCAAAACAGGCTCTAAAGCCAAAAATCATCCACTACAAAACTTTTCTCGATACTCGAGAAAGCTTCAGATTGGATTCTGGAGGTCAATTCAGTCTCTAAGCAGTATCAATTCCCTGAAAGTCTCGGATGCATGGCCCTCTGTCCACATATAAGTCTTTACACCCTATCTCGGCCCTTATCGTAGATTAACTGTTCCATGGGAATCAAATATTCCAAAAGACCATGACTACAAATTAAATAAATGCCATGATGTCGCAAATGTCGTCGCTCGGACCGGCTTCACTGTTCACCTTCACGAGGTGGAAGCAGGCACTAGTGGCCTCCTAACCAAATCTCTGTTTCACCTCTTTAAGGATTTTGGTCTCTCCAGGAAAATAATTAACACCTTCCTAGAACAAATATCTAAAACTGCGATTTCTGCATCTCAAATTCTATGGCTTCAAAGGGGGAGTGAATGGGTGGTAAGGTATACGCTCACATGTGGCAAGATGCCGGTCGTTAGTCCGGAGCCCACACAGCTCACCCGCCAGAAGTGTAACAATAGTATTACTCGTAGGATGGGCCCTGGTCAGTGATTTCCACGTCAGCTCCGTTTGTATTTACTATACCAAATTTACCGATGAAACATGCCCATGACTATGTCAACTTTGATAATCACTTTTATGCCTCTATTTTTACATATTTCTGTAATAAAATGAACTTTAGATAAACGATAAAATGTACCTACCTTTTTCGATTATAATATCACAAAGAACCCAGCATTTGTCATGCGCGGCCGGCTTGTGTATAAGTGGCAGATGACTAACTTCGAAATATGATTACTCACGTCTCTCTTCAGATTATTAATTGTTCATAGGCAAGGGAATATAGTCGGTATTACTTCGCAGATAACGTGTATTAAGATCCAAATCCCGCAAATAACGCCGGCCGGCCTTCCGTTCCCAATAGGGTTACACGGCGCCGGCGCTACTAGTAGTTTGTCGTACCCTACATAGGGTACATGGCACATAAGAGGTTAAAGATTAAGTAATAAAGTTGAACACACCTCTAAAAAGTTGACTAGAATCTCTAAGGTTTCCCGGCAGGCCCAGAACCTGTCTTCCGCCGCCAGCTGAGCATCCAGCGCCGAGAGAGCTACCTCCAGGCTAATTTCCACCAACGCACAGGAGCTCTCGGCATATTTCAAAGCCTCCAAAAGATCGCCCCTTGCCAGGTGTGCCACCATTGAAAATATTGCAACGTACGTTTCTCTAAAAGGCAGCGGCGAATTTATAAAAGCTGCAATAGAAATGATTGTAATTTCAGACAGTGGAAGACAGGACGATCAAAAGAAAGGGAAAACTCAAGATATTTTTAAAAGGAAGTGGATACGCTCCAACCTGGATTTGTGAATATTATAGTGTGGTGGCATATTGTGGGTGCGTCCAAAAGCCTTTGCGGATATGCATAATAAACTGTCTTCAAATATTCTATATTCCAGACCGGTTTACAGTCTATAAGCGTGAAGCCGAGGGTCAAGCCTTGTTTATGATGTGGCCAATACGACTGGTGTAAGTGAGGCCAATGTCTAGTATTACACCTAAGTCACGGATCCTCTGCAATTCGGATACGGTTGCATTACCAATTCTGTATTTGTGTCTTACAACAAATTTGTTCCTGGTGGAGAATATCTTGTGGCATTTACTATAATTAAGTGTCAGATTATTCAATTCACAATATTCAACTAAGCACTTTAGATCCACCTGAATTGCCTGATAGTTCACACTATTTTTCACTTCTAGAAATACTATTAGATTAGCGGCATATACGATAAACATTGAAAAATTAAAACAATCTGCGATGTCGTTGATAAATAAATTGAAAAGAACGGCCTTAGATGTGATTCCTGGGGAACGCCAGATATGACAATGACATAGTTGGGTTTAAATTCACTAACAGTGACTGCATGACGACGGTTGTAGACATAGGAGGTCGCTAGGAGCCGAACTCGATATGCAACTTGGACCTGATGGCTCATCTGCATTGTTGGTCAAGTTCAAGTTCTTTATTTTCAATATCTCGGTGTAGAAACTACATTTTCAATTAATGTTAAAAATTACAAATAAAATTACAATTCAAAATTTTCTAAAAATGTATACACGAAATTATATACAAATTTTTCTATAAAAATCCAATTGACGAAATATAACAAAAATATGAATTCAGAATTTTATAGAAAGATTTCAAAAGTTTAAAAAGCATCCAGAGAGAGTTCCAGTGTATAATACCATAATTTGTTAATAATAAAACTAATATCAATTACAA
>JAOPUG010000333.1:12832773-12842877 GCA_027564375.1 Micropterix facetella | reverse complement strand
GGCTTGTTTTAAATTATTAACCAAAACACCATTAAAATATTTAATAAATTAACTGAAAAATAATAAATTACCTATGTATATTTATATAATATAAAATTAACTAAATTATTGATATAAATTAGGTAATACTGTTTTATAATTGAATAAATAAACGAATGAATAAGGCATGTTTGGACTTTTTTTATATTTTTTCCGGCGTCATCGTCGTTTCTAAAGTGTAGTTATCGAAGGTGTGAGCACTAGGCATAATGCAAGTATGTTGTCTCCAGCTAAGCGTGTAGGTCTGGTCGCGGTACACCTTACATGTTGCCCTACACTTTTCTCCGGAACCGTCCACAGAGGGTCTTGGGCACACCCAATAAGTAGATTTTATATTCTGGTTCTTTCTGTGGTAGGTGTAACCGGCGAGGAATAAAAGACGGCAGCCGCGTTTGGATATCACATATCTGGCACGGTTTCCTGCAGGAGAAAGAATAGGGAGTGGTATAATATCGTGGGTATTAAATCTTGGAACTTGCTGCCATGCGATTGTATAGGTTTTGTAGGATGACAAAATTTCTTTTAGCTATCCTCCGCGGACTGTCACCATGCATAATACACAATTAGACTGTGGTTTGGTCGCAGCGAGTTCCAAAATAAACATCACAACTGGCCGATATAATCTTTTATTTTCCTTTTGAACTTTAGTAGCAGTTTGAGAGACCATTGCGAGACCATTGCGTTAGACTTTGTGGCCATGGGGCGAAAATGATATGACTCAAGGCAGCCTCTCTCACTTAGAAGTGCAGCTCCCTTTGAGGGGCTTGCAAATATTTGGACACCGACTGCAAATCTTAATTACGTACTTACATCTACTTTAACACTATGAATGTCTGATATTATAAATAAAATAAAACGAATTTACCCTGTGAATTTTTTAACAATCTTGTGCAGGATAGATAGAAGTGCTCTCATTCGTCATCCATTGTTTTGCGGGTAGGCGGCAAATTGCTCCTGTTACCATGATTACAACAGCAGCGGGTTCGGCGTGCATGAATTTTGAAAATCGCCATCGCCGAGTACCAGGACGTAATTCAAGATACAGTAAGTGTTATGTACACTGTGGATTTTTTAAATTCATGCACGCTGAACCCGCTGTGCTACCGCCGTTATAATCTGCATAGTAACAGCAGCAATATGCCGCCTACCTGCAGACTAATGGTTGACGATTGACAGTACTTTAGTCTACCCTGGACAAGGGTGTTACAACCTTCACACGCTAAATTCGTTTTATTTTATTTATAACTAGCAGAATACGGTTTTACCCATGTCGATTTCCCTTCCTGTGGGAAACCTAAATTCAAGCGGGAAACTTTCCTCAATAAACGGCCTATCAATGCAAAAAGAATTTTTCAAACCGGGCTTTAGGATACAACTTCCATTATTCATTATAATTTGAAAGCCACTAACTGACCACCTATTCTTTTTCGATCATCAATGCTCATCTATTCAATAAGAAGTAAATAAACACCTGAGAAACTACTGAGAGTAAATCAACATGTGTGTCCTTGTATGAAGTATGTTAGTGGGTATTACGGCATCAAAAACCACTGGCTTCATTATTGATAGTCTGAAAAAGCAACAAAATAGAATCGAAGACTATCACGGTTGTTTGACATTATGAACAAGATAAAAACGAATTTACCGCGGAAAGTTTGTAGCACTCGATGTTTCGGCGATGATCCAACCGCTGTTCTACCCTGCTACTACTTGAATGCCTACCCTGGACTACGGCGGTTACAACATCGCCGAATCGTCAGGTCTTACAAACTTCACGCTGTAAATCTGTTCTTTCTTGTTTACAAACAATTCAGTGTATATCGAAGTGTAAATTAACCTGGATATCCATGCGATAGTGGCTAATAGTGAGAAGGAGCAAAAATAAGCGATAAAATACACAATGACAATTCGGCAAATCAATTAATTAACGAATGAAACTCTTTATTGCATTCGAAAATAAACATAAAATGGTGGTGATATTTATATAAAAATCAATTTATTCCAGCCAACCGTTAAGATGAGAAAAAATACGTTAGATTGAAAAAATAAAAGTTCTATGCCAATTAGTGAATTATGCGAAAAGGGATTAATGAAGGGATAGGAAAACAAGGAAAAGGGGAGATACAATTACGGCATTTTAATAGACATGAAAAGTATTGTCAAGACATGTACAGGCCATTTATTGATGTGGCGTTTATAATAGTGGAAGAAAACTGGTTCCAAACCGTCGAGTTACTTTAACGGCGAAAGAGTGAGTGTAAACAGAGTGTAACGTAGTTGGATTAAAAGGGTGTTATTCTGAGAGGATCTTTTTTCAGGTATCATGGCGAAGTAGGATTATGCAGTACTTTAACCTACATTAAGGACAAGGTGTAAAGGTTTCTGCAATAATGTATTTTGAGACAGTAAAATTTATTGCGATATTCGGAGATGTGATCATATTTCCACACATTGAAAACATACAGCATGTATCCATTTCTTTGGCACTCAAGACGGTTCAAGTATCCACACCAACATCTAAGTAACAAATATCAGAATAATCTAAAACGCGGGATAACAAACTCTGAACGATGGCTCATCTCTACATCCGTCGAAGGTTATAAAGGCTATTGGTACGGTAGATATGTCTACTGACTAAATTCATCTGTGCCTGCCATGATAGAAATTCATCAATCAGTGTACTACAAAAATAAATTGTCAAATGCTGAAGTAAATTATCAAAGATAGAGGTAATGAAACACTCGATATACCTAAAGTTACTAAAGGCATTAAAAAATAGAAAGTGTGCAATGCAATACTTCGGCAAAGGTTGCCAAAAAAATATATCAGTAAAGGATCAAAATATTGCACAACGAGGACAAAACTGTTAAAGGAAAGGTACAAGGTATTTTACAAACATTTTAATTGAAGGCGACAGCACCCGAAGAAGAACAACAACCAACCACAACATAAACATAACCTAAAACCTCAATTTTTGACGTAACATTTACAGTTAACGATATTTTGATTGCGGCTGTAATAATGTTTTTATTATTATGAAATTTCATATGCACACAACTTTGCATGTGCTTAAATAGGGTCACGTCTGTTCTTGACCTGTTGTTTTTGTACCATCATACGAGTTTAGCGTAGCCGTATTGTCTAAGTTATTTTTGATTATACCTGCTCGCCTATGTGACTTTTATTTTTTAAAAAGCTATTTTAATTTCGGGCTTCATTTAGTACTTTTTCGAGTATTGCTGTTATATTAGGTTTTAGGTCTTTCTTGTTTAAACCACCTATCCTAAGCCTCTGCTAGATTTTTCTTTCGTGATCGATCTGTCTAATCATTTCGGACATATGAGGCTCGCTCGGAATGAAGATCTTATAATGCTTCCTAACCATTTTAATCCATTGACTCAATGTCTTTTTATCTAAAGGGATATTTACGGGTATTCTATAAAAAATAAATGTATTCATATGTTTGTTGCGCTAACCAATGTAACCAAAATTGTAGATCGTTCATTGTGTTTTGATATCCGAAACCTCCACCTAGTAGGTCCACTATATGCGTTTTGAGACACGCGAAAAGTAAAAAATATATTTTTGTAATTTATATTACATTTTTTCAAAATATTCTCCATTATTCTCTATACAAATTTCCATCTACCTAAATCAACTATGGAAACTTTTATTTCAGTCTCTTCCTCAGACAGGTCAGAAATGTCTGATTTGTAGGCAGACACCGCTTCAACGACACTTCCTTTCATTTTACTTCAAAAAATTGCCTTTTATTTTATCCTTGACAATTGCGATTAAAAAGATAACGCAGGGAGCAAGCTAAGTCGGGCTGTAAGGTGGATGAGTCAGGGTTTCAATTCCAGATTCTTGAATAAACGCTTTTGTTCTGAGGGAAAAATGTGAAGAAGCGTTGATGTGGTACAGCATGATTCCCCTAAGCCCGGTCTTTAGTCTTCTCTTCTGCACAGCTTTGAAAACTTTTGGCAATGCGACTATTGTGTATCATTCTAAGTTAATTGATCTACAATTTTCTAGCATTGATGTCGCAAGATGTACACTCCGTGAAAAAAAAACTGGCCACCATGTTTTGAGCAATGATCCGAGACAATTTTGTTGGTAACGGACATCTGAAAATACCCATACCGACGAACGCTACTCGCTTTCCGGATCAAACTGAAATTTCCGGATCATACTGATCTATGTTTCGTCGCCAGTAATGATTTTAAAAACACACTTTGATGCCCCATTTTCGAAAAGTAGTCGCATTTCTCGGCATCTCAAGGCTTTTTCCGTTTCGGAGAGCACACGAGGTATCCAATGACAACAATGTTTTCTCACGCCAAGATGTTCATGTAGGATGGTATGAACACTAACCGAACGAATGTGTATGATTCTCTCTATATCCTTAAATGTGGGTTCGTGGGTTCTCGTACCAGCATTTTAGTAGTCTACACATTTTCTGCAGTAACTGCCGTTGGGGGTCGTCCACTTTTGCTGTCACTACAAGGCTAGTTCTGCCTCTTTTAAATTCGTTAAACCATCTAAAAATGATTGCTCAAGAAGGAGCGTATTCGCATAAAGCTGATTTTAAACGTTCATAGCTTAACACTTCAGATAAACTAAATTTAAAGTCAAAGTAGATCATAGCATGCAAATGTTCTCGATCATAGCATGCGGGCTCCATCGTAGCAGACGAAAAGGCGGGAAGTGATGACAGACTAAATACCAAAAATAAATGTATGGTTTTTTGAATCGTTGTAAATGGCCTTTCAAATTCGATATTGAAATATATTTGCTATTTAGAAACACAGGATATATATGTGACCTACGTATTATTATTTGATGGCTATTTTTAATACTAAATATTTAGATATAATTGTAAAGTCAGTAAATTTTACAATTTTTGGTAATATATCAACGTAATTCCATCATCGAGTATACCCCCTACATAAATGCTACCACAATTTGTCTCTGTGATCTGTCATTGTGTGAGTGATTTGGAACGAATTTCGACAGTATACATGTTTGTTATATTCAAACCAACACACATTAGCCACTCCAATCCATACAATTCATTTAGATAAAAATATTCACGAATTGATAAATATTTTTGAACACGAACCACAGATTCATGGCATGATAATGCAGATTACATCTCTTGAGGTGGATTTTCCTTATAGTTTCGTGATATATTTATGCTACACGCGGACCTTAATGGACATATAAAAGAAACGGGGTTTTGCTATATTATAATTCTGCCGTGAATTCGGCTGGAAGTTTTATTTAAGTATTTCGATTTGAATTGTTTATTGCATTATCCAAAAACAAATGCATAGAACGAACACAGTGGGAGATACTAGAATTTGTTTAGAATACCGATACATAGACATAGAGAGGTACGCACCGATATATAGAAATATATTCGTACCACCATACTTTACCAGATGAAGAATTTAGTTTATCCATATCAAGAATTTAGTTTGTCCATATCTCGAAAGTACCGACTTGATAACCTACCTTTTGACCGGCTCTGTAATTATGTCGCTATTTAAATATGGGCATATTCTGCAGCATCTTTAAAACTTAGATTTTCGTAATGGCTCATTTATGTGCTTTTCCCTTACGTTTAGAATACATTAGAGTAATAGGTATAATAATACAAATATAATATATAACGATATGTAATATATAACAATATATAATAGAACAGCATATAATATATAACAAGATATATATTATACAGTAATAGGGATAGCAAATATGTCTATTTAAAAAATAAGAAAATTTAGCTTTCGTTGAAAGAAATTTTATCTAACTACTGGCAACAATTAGATATGGTTCATTTATAGTATTTATACTAAATATGTCGTGAACATTGTGTATAAATGACCACTTTGAACGATGAAAATGAAAGACTTCTGAATGTCGCAACTACATGAAATTAGGTTCGCGGAAAGCTTATTTTTTTAGATATTTTCGATGTAAAGTAACAGTATCTATTATAGAACCGTATGGGAATAAAAAAACTGTGATAAACTATTACATCTATGTGTAGACAATCAGTAATTTCTCCGTTTTCTTTCTTTTCTCCTCTTCCAAATTACTTCTCCTGGGCAATTATTAAGTTGTTGTTTTAATTTAATTATTATCAACTCGTAAACATAGTTTCTCCACATGTTATGCGCGAATTTATGAAATTTTTTATAAGTTTAGCTGTTGAATAAGCCGACAGGTTGTAATATTTTTTAAATATTTTTTGCAAATAAAGAGTGTTTACTGATCTACTCATTTACAATCTGCAGTGGTTACAATGGTGGTTCTGCAAGGTTCCATGATGTGCCCAATACTCTTTGTTGTTTTAGTTTAAAAAAAAGATTAGAGCAATACTTCGACTCAGTCAATATTAATTTTGTTAAATGAAATAATAAATAATCTGATTAAAAATTGAAAATTTTAGTAATTAAAAACATAGATGTAGAATACATAATATATTCAGGGTAAATCCGATGGTTGCATCTGCACATTTCACACGGTGAAATCTCTGTCACCTCGAAACCTTTGAACATTAACCTCTCTCTGCATTACCGTTTGCCAAAATCTGTGCTCTTTTTTCAGAAGCAATTTACTTGATCGAGGTATAAGTGCTAGCTGCGAGTTGATCGTTACTATATACTTGTATTTCTCTCCGTACTTGCGATGATAACTTTCGTTCGGCTCCATTACTTTCTAAGATGCACTCACTCACGCCCACGAGACTGTTACGTGTGAACTTGGCTTTTCACGATCGCTTTGTGTTCGGATGCGAAGGGGGTTCAATGAGTAGCGAAACATTTTTAATTTTTTTTTTGAGTTTAATAAAATGATAATTTTTATAAAATGTTAGTTTATAGCCCGTCCGTAGTATTCTGTAGGATGGCCCATATAGTCTGATGCATACTGTGCATTTGTTTGTCTGTATGTCCAAAGACTTTCGGTGGTCCGATTGTAACCAAATTTAGTATGCAGCCTCCTTGGGGGACCCTAAGCACCACCAGGTGGCAGCAAATTCGTTCCGAGTCCCGCAGGCACTGCTGCAGGTGCATCCTGGTTTATTCGGCACGGAGAAGGATTTGACTAATAGGAAGAGAAAGTATAGAGGATATGGATATTTTTGGAATTGTGGCGAGGAGAGAAACCTATTGGAGCAGATTTTAAGCCATTTTGGATAAGTCAAGGGTTACCAATCACGGGACGGGCCAAAGTTGCCGATGTATATCGCTACTTTTCCTGTTATTATTGGTGAGCACCAGACGAGTAGGTGATTCTACTCATAAAACTAAACCTAAAAAAAACATAAAAAACAGACCTTTTTGTATAATGGTTGTATGATGTTAGGTAATTGTTATTTATTTTACATTATTCTACATAAAAACTGTGTCGAAGATCGTCTACAAGTTTTTTTTTAATTCGACCTTTATTACCAAGGAAAAATAATGAATATCCGAAAGGTAAACATAAAAGGTATTTTTCCTTGGAAACAAAGCCCTAAATAATAAAAAATAAACAACATCAATATTGAATGTCGAATAATCGTCTTTGGAAAATAATCATAATACATGGGTCACACTGAAAGTTTCTGGAACTGGCCAGTTGCGTTAAAGAAATTAAAAAGTAATTTCTATTTTTGAAAATGGAACTCTATGGTTGTAGAATACTTCTTTTTATTTTTACGTCTCTTTGGCGCCATCCTAAAAACCGTGTTTACTAACGATGGATTTAAGTCGATACATTTTTCGATGTACGGTTTTTTACGATTTTCGCTGTGGTTTTGTTGTCGATTTTTACGATTTTCCCTGTCAACAAGAAAGTTGCCAAAGACATCAAGTTTGCGTTTGGTGACGAAGTTCAATATCGTAGCTCTGTGTACTTCAGGTATAATGAATTTAAACGTGGACGTATTCATCTCCAAGACGACAGCTGTAACATAAACTAACATTGATGCTGTAATTGATAAAAAAATACCTGTCAGCAAATTCGTAAAACATTGATCATTGGCATGAGACAAGTGCAAAATATTTGCACGTATATCTAAAAGTTCGAAAGCTTTGATCGAGATGAGTTAATGGAAATTAAAAAACGACAGCGTGTAGAGTGGTGGATAAAATGATGAAAAATAAATCATTAGAAGTACCTATATGATATCGCAACAGGAGACGAAAGCTGGGTATACTGTTACGAACCTGAAAGAAAGAGTCAATCGGCGGAGTGGGTCTTTCTTTTGGAGGATTTGCCGACGAAATTCAAGAACAGTCTATGCACTGGTAAAATGATGCTCGCTTGTTTTTTTTTAGCAAGACGGGACACTATACGATAATTTCACTTGAAAACCATGGAACAATCACTTGCCAGTTAACATTGGCTTGCCCAGAGTTTTAGAAAAAGTTCTTGAAAAGCGTCCTCACAACAGAGTAGTCCTCCATCACGACAATGCATTCGACCACTCCGCTAAGACGACAACGGCATTTTCAAGACCTCAAACATGGAACTGATGACGCATCCCCCATACAATTCAGACCTTGCACCCTGCGATTTATTTTTTTTCCAAAAATTAAGGCTATACATCGAGGTATACGGTTCACGACCCCAGAAGCGGCGGTGATAGCATTAATAGAAGCCATCGAGGAGACCTCTAACTGGGCCAACTGCTTTTCTCATTGTTTTAAATAATGAAAAAGTGTATAAATTGTCAGATAAACAATAGATAAACAATAGATATAATATAAATATTATAACTATTTTACTTTATCAGAATCCCAAAGCTTTCATTTCATCATTAACCAACAATAAAAAATATATAATAAAAATAAAAAACCTGTTCTTTTGTAATTTTCTTGGTTAGTTTCATTTACAGAATAACTTACTGGATCCCTCACTCATTGCTCACTAATAAAAACTAACCCTGCATATATAAGGTGCGTTTCCTTTGGGGAATGTCAAATCATTTTTAGCAAATGCTGCAAATTCCTCAAATTTACCGCTTGTAAATCCGACTCCAAACGGAAACTGGGCGCTGTAATTGTCTTGGAATTTAGTGTGTCCATGTCCTTTATTTGTGTTAAAACCATTTCAGTGGATTAGCACGAAAAGCGCCGCAAAATATATTACTTTAAATATACACATGCCACTTTTATTTTAAATTTGTCTAAAAACGACTATTCAATGACAGCTGTCATAAATCACAGTATTCGCAATAACCGCCTCGAGTCAAAGGAATGGGCATTTTCTGGAGAAATTCCTTTCTCTGGATATTCTGCACCGTTCTCTGGATATTCTGCACCGCTGAGACCCAAATGGGATGCTTCACTGGCGTTTGCTGGACCGCATGCTGCAAATTCTGCACTCCATAGAGCCAAACGGAGAGCAGTTATAAAGAATATTGTATCAAACAAACCCTCTAACTTAGCAAATAGGCAAGTCCAGTTACAATCGATTTAAAAGCGCTCCGAAAAAGTCATCCTACTCTATCTGTCAACTAGGCTCCTCGGCTAAATTCGAGCCAAGTGCTTATTATCTTATTCTTTCGTATGAGATTGTACGACTTGTAAGAAAACGATTATGCAGTAAACTTCAAAAATCTCCTAAATAGGTTTTGATACAGACGTCGAAGAATATCACCCTCTATTTATCAATTAACGTCGATTAGCCACTTAAAACGCTATAGCCCATCGATAAACGTGTAAACCTCTCGGTTCATAAACTTTATCGTTGAACATTACACAATTACAGATTTGTGCTAACAGTTACACTAAACAATCTTTCGATAGCACTTATGTTTTGAAATGATTTTTGGACCGAAGCTCTTTTATCGGGGTTACTCGCGGCGAGAGTGAACAGGCAAAAACTGTAACGGGACGCTTGCTTATGGTGATACGCTTTATCGTCAGAAGTGTGAAACGCTTGATCGTCAGAAGTACCTATACCCCTCTCCCTCGCCCCCTACCACTTAACACCCCCCCCCCCACCCCCCCGCCCGGGTGCTGCCCGGTCCCCCCGTGTCCCATAAGGCGCCGCGAGGTGATAAAGTGT
>JAOPUG010000333.1:12739208-12752226 GCA_027564375.1 Micropterix facetella | reverse complement strand
AAAAAATTTGTTTGGTATCATAACTTAAATAATAAATTTAAAGCTCGTCCTGTGTCTAGGCAGTTTGTATATTTATAAAACGTGTCAAAAATATATACTTTTTATTTTAAATTTTTGTCGGAAAAAAAATGTTTTTGGATATTAAAATATTTTTTACGCGAAAAACTAAATTGCAAATCAATTACAATTCCTTTTGATTGAGGCATTAGTTATCGATAACAAAATCCTATTATCCGACGTTAGACATCAGCAATGCTTTTCCTCAATAACAAACGCTTTAGTTTTTAGTGTAGAATAATCTCCTGTAATTAAAAATGTTCCAATTAAAAAAAAATGCCAACAAAAATATTCTTCTTCTTTTTCACTGTCTGACTCCAGGAATCATTTCCCAAAAAGTCAGTCTTTGCAGGGTGTATTTGTATCTTCTTTTTGTGTCTATCCACAGTTGTTATCTAATCTCGGTGTATCCTTTAAAAGGAGAAAAATACTGTCTACATTTTTTAACTCCCTTAATCAATATCTAGACGTGCAATTTTTAGTTTCTCGCAAATATCTTAAGAATGGTGACAAAATTGGCTATGGTTGAATATTATATTTAGCATGCCTATGAAATTTCCTATCCAATGGCTTGGTTTCGATAGGGTAGTTAGGGAACAGTTGAAAAATAGTTCACAACTTTGACAGAAAACAGTGAAGTAGACGTTGACCTGTTGTCCAGTATCTACACCTATAAAATGGCCAGATGACAAACCCGATCGCGGTGATAATCACAGACAAAGGCCGCCATTGATCGTAATTGCTCACAATAGGTGGAGGTTTCGCGCAAATGACCTCGTGCAATTACCAGCCTACTGGAAGGAGTAGTCTTACCAAAACTAGTGTGGAGCGAGGGAGCCCCACTTGCTGAGGTAGGTCTACATTATGACATGGCGGGGTCGCTTGTATCATTGGCAATCTATATATTATGTTGTTTTGTCCTATATTTGCCGGTTTGCACTGTGCATTCTTCCGTTGTATGGTAGAAAGATTCATCCGTAGTTATCATGTGTCATGGCTTCGCTCCGATGAGTACTACTCAATTGGATAACAAATTTCAACTGTCATCTAATCAAGAAAATTGAAGAAAAAAATAATTAAAGTATCGTGACAATAATAGTACATACCAAAAATTTGGCTTCTGGTTTCCTATGGTGGTTCTTTCCGGGGGAGAAACTAATATAATCCGTCGCAAGCATGTACATTATTGTCTATTTACGCTGTCATATTTTTTTTCATTTCATTTCATGCGTAACATTTGTATTATTAAAATATGTACACATATTTATACCGAAGAATCAGTTTTCTGCTTAGTATATTATCATGGTGGCTGACAGCGACTCTATCCTATTACCAGGGCCATGGTAGGATAAACTATCTTTCCCAAATTTGCGACTTCCTTTCGAGTATTTCGTTATAGCAGCAACATTTTCTCCTATCATTAAAAACCTCGTGGCTTCCTGGCCAAGTTTCAAAACTTCAAGCAGTTGAGTAAACTGAAGAGTTTACACGGAACAAACTGGGAAATTATTATTAATATTTATTATAAGGAAAACATTACAAGTACATATTTAATTAATCTATATTCTGACCTAATTAGGCTATGTCTGTGTCAAAGTTAGTGCATTAACTTTAATACAATTGATATTTTAAATACTATGCAGCATACATATTGAGAAAAAAAAATCACTAAAATAAAATATACCAAAATTTGCATCTATCGTGTAAATATATAGAAAAAAAATAATAACATAGGTATACAAATTCAATGGCTTTACCGACCCAGTCATATTTTCATCGACCATCAAATACTCCGCCCGGAAATATTAAACTGCCTGCCCGCCATGATTCTCTTTTTTCTGCAGAATTATACGTGGGTCAATAAGAAAGTATGAGATACTATAAAATACACAGATGATTTTAATATATTTTAATAGCAACTTTTCGTAGTACTCTCCATCAGCTTCTATACATGAGATTATACGCCTAGCTAAACCAAAATTTAAAACATTCGCGGATATCTTCTATGGGAACGTTAATATCAAGAGCAGACAGAAAAGCATTTCGGGCATCCTCAAGGTTGTCAAGCGAGCGCCACAGAGTCCAAGTTTGATTTTTGGAAAAAAGGAAGAAGTCACACGGAACTAAATCGGGGCTGCATGTGATAGGAATTAAATGTCTGTGATCTTAAATAACAGGAAAAGGAACGATATACATCGACAACTTTGGCCCGTCCCGCGATTGGTACCCCTGACATCCAAAACGGCTTTAAACCTATTTTAAAAAGTTTCTTTTGTCACCACGATTCAAAAAATACACATATACGCTACGCTTGCTCTACATATTGGTCAGGTCCTCCTCCAGGCCAAGTAAACCAGGATGCACCTGCGGGACTCGAATCGAATTTGCTGCCACCTGGTGGTGCTTAGGGTCACCCAGGGATGCTGCATACCAACTTTGATCGAGAACGGATCACGGGAAGTCTTCGGGCGGACAAACAAACAAACAAGCGCACAGCATGAATCAGACTATACGGCCCGTCCTACGTAATAATACGGATGGACCAAAAACATGAGTGTAATGGCTTCTGCGATGTATTGTCGTGCAAAAGGAACCCTCTAAATCCAGACCGTGGATGTTTTCGTTTGCACTTGTTAAAGACAAATGACCAGCGGTCTTCATTGTACCGTTTGGGATTGATTGTTTTACTATATCTAACGAAACTGTCGCCATATAGCCACTTGTAGAAATAAATGTCGTCCCCATTTTCTTGCCAATGACTGCGCCGACGCTCGACTTTCTTTTGTGGATCCTCGTTGGAAAACACCCGAATCATATCGACCATAGCTTGGTTTCTGGGTCGCATGGATAGACTCAGGACTCATCTCCCTTGACAACATAAAAAATATTTCGACTTTCCCAATCCGAATTTAGTGATCATTTCTTTGCACCACGTTGCACAACCCAGTTTTTGATCTGCAGTGAGCGAATTGGGGACCCAAAGCAACATCAAAGCTTCCTGACGCGGAGATGTTGATGTAGGAGTCTTTTCGTTCTGTGTCGATCTTCAATCAGTTTTTTTTACAACTTCGATGGTTTTTTCAGTGACTGAAGTCCCTGGACGTCCATTTTTCTCGTCATTTTTCAATGAAAATTGTTCGAGTCTAAATTGAGAAAACCAACGGGAAACTGTTGCTATGAAAAGAGCAAGATCACTAACTGTTGATCGGAGTCGATTTCGACAATCATCTTTTTAAATCACACAAAATCATTGCAAAAAAATGTTCACAGTACATCTTCATGTCTAACAAGGGCATGCCGAAAACGAAAGCTAAAATAACCTTCGTCAAATGTCAACCAATATTTAGGAAATTCGAAATTTATAATCATTTCCATGGCGCCATTTCCATGATTTTGAGACTGACTGCTTAAAGATCCGCTGTTGGCTAAATCAAGCGGAATGATTTGCCAAGCGAAACACCAGCGGAAGCCAATACACGAAAGCCTATTAATGCTTGCGCGGATATATCGTTCTTACGGCAAGTGCAACACCAGCCGGAGCCAATACGCCGATATTGCTTTCGCGGATATACCATTCTTCTGAAAGTGCGCATGATAAATAATATATTTTTTGTTTTTTTGAAAGAATATAATGAAAAAAATAAAAAGAATGCAAAATATTGCATTAATCGCATTTTAAGCATTTACTTGGTAAGTATTAACAATAAGTTTCAAGTTGAAAAATGTAAATTACAAAAAGTGATGATTTCAGCTTTTATTTATTTTTATTAGGAAAATGATTCAAATATTGAAATTTTGCATTAAAGAGTATGAAATTTTGCTTAAGAAATTTGCTACAAGACACATATTTTTATTGTCATTGTTACTTGGCAGTCATTAAATTTGATTGTAAAATGTCAGTTTTTCACTGTTTGAGAGAGGTAGTCACCTTAATACGTAGTCGAAGGTTATATTGAATTTCCATGGTGCCATAAACAACGCACGGATGTCATCGTTTAGAAAGATTGATTTAATTTTAGTTTCTCTGCTCAACGCAGTGGACTTAATCGAGCTTCACAACTTTTACAAAAAACTTGAGGTAAGCATGACTGTTTTCCATGAGGTGTAGCTGTATAGGCATGAAACCTACATATTATTTACAGCGCCTTTTAGAAAAATAACAAAGCACATAGTCTTTGAGGATCGAATGGTTCCGTATAGCTAGGGCCGCTGCAGTGCGCAGGAGCAAATGTATCTGGTGGCCCTTGGGCAGTTGTGCATGTGTGCAACTGGCTAATTACGGGGAAGTCTGGAAACGTATGTTCCCTAAGCCAGGTTTGGTATTAAGACATATGCTAGGGGCGAACCCACCATTCCGAGGCGTTTCAACGAACTGTATCGTTATATCGCCCCGAGATGACCGCAGGGACTTTTGCATAATACAATCAACATATCCAGCTCCACCACGGCCCGTCAGAGGCCAACATTTATGGCAAGCAAGGCACCGATAAATGTTACCCAGTGGGCTCCCTCGCCTCCGGACTACAAAATTTAGACAGATTTCTCCATCCAGCCGTTTGGTTCTAGGTTTGAAGTCGCTTGCGCGGGATCTACCCTAGGATAGCGTCAATTCGTACCGAATTATCGCGGAACCAAGGCATCCTTTATTCAGCTAATATCACCCGAGATTGGGCGGCCAAGGGATCGTTTCTAAGGACAGACATCCTGAGGTATACATCTACCCCCGCTCTATAGACCACATACGCGATCCAACTCTCCCGGCTATTCATACCCGGGGGAGTTGGATTCGTTAGTTGGATATCAATTGACCAATATTTCAACCGCCCAGGGTGGCCCGACGTGTTCCCCCTAATCCTTCGCACAGCGGGTTAACAGGTTAGTCTGTCTTCGGGGAGGCTGCCGGATGGGTGTTGAGTCATGAGTCGGGCAGACCAATGATAAGGAGCTGGTCGTCTGTCCCAAGCTGCACGACCCCATTAAGCCCATAAAGCCAGGTCCTTAAGCCAGCGGGGGGTGTATGTTAACCTGATCCCGAGCGGCCTAAGGTTGCCAGGGGCCCACGACCTATCTATCGCTAACATCAGGTTGAACTATGCAGACCGCGCTTACTATTGCCGCTGGACTAATGGACGGAAAAATCCGGTTAAATCTGGTAGGACTCCTTCCTTGAGCGCTTCGTTTTAATGTTTGGCCTCTGCCGGGCTTATGGCGGAGCTCGATAGTCTTCGTTAAAGTCTTCGTGACTCATTTGAAGGTGACAAGATGACAATATCCGTAATAACATCCTGGGAGGCGGGCACGCCCGCAGCAATGGACAAGCTACAATACAACTGTAGTTTGTCAACCGTAGTCCTTGAAGCATTTTTATACCAGTAGCCTTTTTATTTAAATATACAACAATATTATCTAAAAAGTATGTACACACAATAAGCGTGTCGCAAAATATATTGTAAAACACGCCATTATACGGCAATATATTGTACGACCCTAAGTACGTAAATATAAAACAAAACTTTAAGCGCTATTGTAACTATTCGCCTTCCGTTTCGGAAACACTGAAACCACGCGCGCAATATCACACTAGTCGCAAAACAATTATGTGGTATTCCGGCTTTTTATCACATATTTGCCAGAACTAATAACACTGTAGACATTGGTTAATGTTCCCCTGATAAGGGCATTGTTTATATGCTCTGCTCTATCTGTTTAAATAGCGTTGCTATCGAACGAAGCAACCACTTGACATTAAAACACCACTCTGGCGATCAAATCCTTGAATGCAATCTTGTTTACATTGAAAGTTCCAGAAAATTGCTTTAAACAAATCCAGGATTTTCCAAATAGATGCAGCGTCTTTATCTGTCACGTTCATTAGTTTTTGTCCGCCTAGAAGATATTAGGCGGTACATAACATTATGCAATAAGTCAGTTTGTCGTTATATGGCTTTGTTGAATTTATTGTTCAATGCAAAATTAAATTATTATTCGAGTATTCGAGCATGAATACGGTAGCAAGTATCTACAGATAAAGTTATGCTGTTATTTTTGAACGACCTTCATTTGTATACATAATGAATCTGGCAGCAGTTCTTATTTTTCCCGATGTTTCATATTTCCTATTACGTGCTATTTCTGTTGATGTTTCACATAATTTCTTTCAGCAGCAACTACGTACACATACCCTAAACATCTATTGAAACCCTAAACAAAATTTAAAAAAAAAACGGTTTCCAGGTGGATTCTCACAAAAAGCAGGGAAAAAGTCAATAGAATGTTGAATATTGTATATTATTATTTCTCTTTATTCTTCAATTTTAAACCTGTATATTTTTTTGATATTGTTACTATTAAAGATATATTTATATTTTAATTTTACGTCATAATAATACTTATTCGACTTATATAATTTTGACGACATTTCTATATATCTACATACTTTTAATGATAATTTATTTCAACTGTAGACTATATTAATAATTGGGTTTATTTTATTTTCATACATAAATTGACATGGTTAGTTATTTTTTGAAATGTATTATTCTTTATTAATTAGTAACTTCATTAAAGCAGAATAATAATTAACAAAAATCTGCCTTAGAATAGTCTATTTAGGCGACTTTCATTCATAACTGTGTCTCCCACATGAATCAGTTTTTTGCTATTGTCTCAATATATATACAATATGACATGGTAACCTGTACTAATTCATTTGCGTAACACTATAAATAAATAAATAAAATTCCTTGTTTTGAATTGATTTTCAATCGAATTGGATTTTATTTCAGTCTAAGTTTATTGTGAAATTCCGAAGAAATTAAGAATAAGAAATCATGAAGAAAAAAAGTTGCATTTTTGGTGATCGCTGTTTTGGAACCAAAGGCTTCTGTTGTCGAATGAATATAAAGCAGTTATGATCTTTACAAATACAACCTCCATAAAAAGCCTCCATAGGGAAGTCTCTGGGGCTCAAAAGGGTTTTTTGCCATATTTACTTAAAACTTCGATTACTCAGAATATACACATTTTAAAATTCTGAAAAAAATAGCAAATAATGATTAGTGGTTTCATGATAAGTAATAGACATTATGTTTAAAAAACTATTATATTAGCAGTAAAAAAATTAAACGTTTAAATTCAAAGAATGAAAGAGGAATTCAAAAATGGGCGCCTCAGAGACGGCCCCTTAAATGAATTAATTAAGACAAAACGCAATTTTGAAAGTTTTAAACTTAATACAAAATAATATTTAGTAGTATGTGTGAGCCGTACATTTTGAGAGTAGCAGTATTTAGAAAAATACGAGTTTCTGATTCTTAACATCGATCCCTATTTTAATAGGGGTAAATTATTAATCGCTAAGGTGGGACAAAGAATGGAGGGAAGAAAAAAAAAGACAAATATAATTTCTAATTGTTATAGTATAAATAATAAATTGTTATAGTATAAACGAGTATAAATTGCGTAATTTGGTATAACATAAAAAAAAAAAGTTTCCCTTAAATATGTTACTGGAATATGTACCTGTGAGGTAAATGCTCAACTATAAAATGACGTGGGATAGGAAATAGCCTTACACGTATTGTAACTTATGTAACTCATTTCTGACTTCCTACGTGTACAGATCCATTTTTCAAAAGCATGCATAAAGTCGACTTAACAAATTTTGCCTCTCAGGTACACATATCTAGTTAATTTTTTGCACTCAATCTATGTATGAATGAGAAAATTCCAAAATATCTTTTATATCATGATGAAATTAGTCATAGGTTTTATATACGTATATTATTATTATTGTCAGAATCCAAATATCGTAGTTACGCCGGAAAAAGCGACCAAGCCTAACTAACTACATTCAGAGATAATTTCCTCTGTTAAATCAGGTGAGGCTTCCAGCTTTATTTTTTTATTTCTAATATGAAACTAAAACCTACAACCTTGTAATTGTGTGCGTGCTATAATATTAAACACTTTATTTAGACAAAAAATCAATATTAATCGTAAAAGGAAAATGACTATGTATAGACAATTGCCATAAAAGAACAGAATAAATTGATCAAGTAGATTAAATGAAATAAAAATCTTAATTACAAAACCAAACTAATTTTATTCTCCATTGCAACAATCAAATTAACAATCAGCCGTTATTTTTGTTTTCAGTATAGCCTAAGTCTTCTTTAGAATCTTCTATGTCTTTTATGTCTGATTTCTGAACGCAGCAACAACGATACAATCCAATCTTATTCTAGGAAAAATGACCAAGTCCTAGTAAATATGACTAATAAATAAGATAAAACGAAATTTACCACGTGAAGTTTTAACCCCCGACGTTTCGGCGATGTTGCAATCGCCGTTGTCCAGTCTACCCTGGATAACGGCGGTTGCAACTCAGTCGTTCACACGTTAGGCAAAATGGATGACGCACAAGTGACAGCTGCGGTTGCACTGTGCACTTCCACCTATTTTAACTATGTGCATACATTTTATACAATCAAAAAAAAAAGTAGAGAAAAAGGAGATTGTGGATTTATTCAATTCACCGCAAAAGAACAAGATAAATTTTTATACAGTCTCCAAGGTCGATCGAGAGCCCGCGCGGATTATGTACATTGCTCTCAGTCGACGTGCAATCATAAACATTAAAGTTTGGAAACTAGCCTAGGAAAGTTAGTGGAGTACCTTTCACCAATAGATAACCGGAAAACTCTTTTAGAATCCTTTAAAGGCACGTCTACTAGTATAAATAACTGAACATATGCGTGTAGGTCAATGGTTAGGGCTTAGACGTCGGGACAAAACTGTAGTTTTTTTTGGTTTAATTATTATTTATTAATAAAATCTACTATCTAACACGAAATCAAACATAAACATGCATATAATTCAAGTTGGAGCTGTATTGAACGGCTATTTTTCACGAAGTAAGCCGAGTAGTGTAGTGAGTCGCTTCGTGTTCGCGTGTGCCTTTTGACTCGGGCACAAAAAAATGACACCGATCAGAAGTCGCCCGAGGCGAGGCGAATTGCACGGAGTAAGTCGAAGTGCCTCTCTATACTCTCGTCCTAGCGCTACTTCGATTGAATTCGCTAATAATGCAGTGAGGGCATTACAAACTTCACGTGGTAAATTTCGTTTTATCATATTTATAAGTCAAACAAACGCGATAGTCTTCGATTTCAAATTCAGACAAACATGATCAAGTCCGCACTTGGTCACTTTTCTAAAAGTAATCGTAATTTTTCTTCTACAGAGGTCTTCTGCAAGTCGACCTAATGTGACCTACATTAGGTCAATTGGCCAAAAACAAAATATTCGGTCACATTTCCGGTATAACGACGATAACGGCTCTATAAAAGATTATAAAATAATGTACGATACAGAGTCAATAACATTACCTAAAGTTCGTTATACGTACTAGACGTGGACGCCGGTCACAAAAATGACAGATGCGACGCGGTGTGATGTAGTATTACCAAAAATATTTATTTAACTAGGTAGGTAATACAAGGAGTTGCATTTGGCAAATAAGTTGCTCATTCACACACTTATAATTATAGTTACTTATATTAAATTAGAGAATAGTGAATATTACTAATTATATAAAGAGTGTAGCAAAAAGACTAAGGCCGTCTTATACCCTTTGTTTCTCCTTAGTTTCAGTATGGACTCCACCCTTTAAGCAGCCTGTATGAGTGAAGAGTAGTTAAGGTATGTATGTGCTCGAGAAGAATCTGCCCAGATTCTCAACGCAACTTAATGAGCTAGGTTTCATGTTGGCATGTAAAGGTCATCCTTTGGAACTTCTGTAAAAACAAAAATTGTGATTAGAAAATTATTTTTGGTCGTGTGTACTTTGATTGTGCATATATAAACGTTTTTATAATTGGGAAAGTAGTCATTGTATCTATTTGATTTTGTTGGAATAGAGAGGTTTTAGGCAGAGATTTGTGAAGTCCAAAAGACAATTTATAGGCAATTTTGATGGCTGCTTTGGAAACATCATGGAGTGTCGTGGATGCTATCGCCGTCATATTAGAGTAATGTGCGAATTAATGTGAACAATTGTAATAATTTAAAATAACAGGAAATTTAGTAATATACATCGGTAACTTTGGCCTGTCCCGTAATTGTTAATTTCTGACTTATCCAAAATGGCTTAACCTATTGCAATAAGTTTCTGTCGTCACCACGATTCCAAAAATACCCATATACGCTATGCTTGCTCTATTGGTCAGATCATCCTCCAGGCCATTCAAACCAGGAAAAATATGCAGCAGCCCCCAAATGGCTTAAAACCTATTTCAACAAGTTTATAGTCACCACGATTTCAAAAATACCCATATACGCTATGCTTGCTCTACCTATGGGTCAGATCCTCCTCCAGGTCAAGTAAAGCAAGATACCCCTGCAGCAGCACCCACATGGCTCAAAACCTACTCTAACAAGTTTCTCTCGTCACCACGATTTCAAAAAAATATCCATATACGCTATGCTTGCCCAACCTATTGGTCAGATCCTCCTCCAGGCCAAGTATACCAGGATACATCTGCAGCAGCACCCAAATGCCGTAAAACCTACTCTAACAAGTTTCTCTCGCCCTCACGATTGTAAAAATACCTATATACGATATGCTTGCCCGACCCGAACCGGTCAGATACTCCTCCAGGCCAAGTAAACCAGAATGCACCTGCAGCAGGACCTGCGGGACTCGGATCAAATTTGTCGCCACTGGTGGTACTTAGGGTCACCCAGAGAGTGAAGATCGGTCCACTAAAACTCTTCGGACATGCGGACAAACGCACAAACGTTCAACATGCATCAGACTATATGGCCCGTCTTATGTAATACTACGGACGGACCCAAACGAGTTTCTTGGTTACTAACATTTATACTTGAACTAAGATGGAGATATTATTGATTATTTTAATAATTATTATATTCTTCATTAGCTTTAATGACTTTTTGGAGGGGTTGCGTATGGAATCTATTAGATTTTTGCAATTTTCAATGATTTCTGAGTCAGGAAATCATGTTCGAACTAATGCCTCTATTATCTTTGTTTCTGCCTATCGAAGCCTCAATTTAATAATACCCCATAAATGGGACAAAATGCAGGATACATCCCTTGACATTAGAATCATATGAGCTCTCGATGTTTGAAGTAATTGTTCAATATTTTATACTATGTTCATAGTCCACATCTTGCTGAATTTATTTATTTATTTATTTATTTATTTTCTTTTGTTGGGTAAACAAACAGCGTTAACAGGTAATACATACTATGAAAAAAGTTTACACTAATATAACTTTTAGCATTTTCGTTTATGTAAAAGAAGAAGGAATTAAAAGAAGAAGGAATTAAAATAAAATAAACATACCATAAACAGAAATGTAAGTGACGTAATGTAGGGGAGACCGAGGAGAGTTGTGACAGAGGCGAGTTGTGACAACGACGATTTCTCGGAACCTATGACCGTTTGCGATATCTGGCAACCGCGCTTGTTTGTTCCTTTAGAGACGCTCTACTTGATGCAGTACGCGGCAGAGGTGCACGCGAAGCGGTTGCGAGTGTACGACGTCTGCATACAAAAAAATACGAAAAGTAAGTTTTTTCCTAATATTTTTATTGCATTTATATCGTGTCATATTGCTTTTGTGTGGTAATGATATTTTTTCTTAAATTGTATGGTTTTTCAAGATTCAAGGTGTGGCATTGTTTTTTTGTGTTTGCATCTTGTTTTGAAATAACGAATTATTATTGTGATCAGTTCGTGATTTTTTGCACATAGGAGAGTTGTGACAGGCTGTCACAACTCTCCTACTTAACTTTATTTTTCTGCTAGGTTATTTTAACAAGTTTTTATTAATTTGCAATGTATGTTTGTTTGTCCGTGCGTTAGTTTGTTTATGTCAAATCTTTCAAGTACAGTCTGCAATAAAAGCTTGTCTCAAAAATGCATTTTTTATACTAACAAACTTATTTTGTCTTGTGGTGTGGTGTTGCATGCTGAATTGCTATTTTTTCGTTTCAGAATGCCTAATAAGTATAAACGAAAGACTGATAGAGGCATGGCTAGTGTCGAAATTTATGAACTGGCCTTTGAAGAAGTTACATTGAGAGGTCAAAGTCTTAGAGATGCCGCATCCTCTTACAATCTCAACTACATGTCCTTGCAAAGATATATTAAGAAAAAACAGGCTTATCAAGATAATCCAACTGATATGGCTCCGACTATGGGTTATGCCAATCCGACGATTTTTACACAAGAGGAAGAAAATATATTATGCGAGTATTTGTTGACATGTGCAGCATCCAATTATGGGCTGACAACAAAAGAAACGAGAAGTATCGCCTATATGTTAGCGAAAAAATATAATAAAAAAATTCCGGCGTCATGGGAAGAAAATGAGAAGGCTGGAGAAGTGTGGCTCAAGCTATTTATGCAACGACATCCCAATTTATCTTTAAGGTTGCCTCAAGCCACAAGCATAGCTCGCGCCACAAGCTTTAATAAAACGAACGTGGCTACTTTTTTTGATAACTACACAGGCGTGTTAAACAAATATAAACTTGATGCAAAAGACATTTGGAATGTCGATGAGAGCGGAATAACTACCGTCCAAAAGCCTGATCGAGTAATCGCGCGACGCGGAGAAAAACAAGTCAGTGCCATGACATCAGCTGAAAGGGGAACCTTGGTCACACTGGCTTTAGCTGGAAACGCAATAGGTAATTACATACCGCCTATGTTTATATTTCCACGTAAAAGGTTCCATGAACATTTCATTCGGGATGGCCCAACTGGTTCAGTAGGAACAGCTAACGGATCTGGGTGGATGCAGGAGGATGATTTTCACTTTTTCCTTGAGCACTTTAAAAATCATGTTAGACCATCAAAAGAGCAAAGAGCTCTGTTGCTCCTGGATAATCATTCTTCGCATACAGCTCTGAAGAACATTGAGTTCT
>JAOPUG010000333.1:12641807-12653702 GCA_027564375.1 Micropterix facetella | reverse complement strand
AGCGTCACCTGCCGGTAAAACCAACTCACGTTTAGCATGGATCACCGCAAAACCACTTACAAATACTTAAACTATAGAAAAATAGCTTTAGTCGAAAACGGATGCTGGAATAAAGCACTCAATAATATGAATTTTCAGTATGTATTAGAAGAAGGAAGTTCTGCATAAAACCAAAAGTATACAGATTGTTCTTTTTAGTATCTTAGGAAATCAGTTTGACTCAGTTTCAGTTGTAAAACACAAGGCTGTGCGAGAACTCAAATAAGATAGAGAGCAATACGCCGAATTTAACTATGAGATCAGGAGACGAATAAGGAATGACCAAATTTAGAGAGCGCATAGAATTTAACATGTTACAACTGTCCATGTATATGTGCCACTGGTAACGGCACCCGCAGAGACATTAGATGTTAAATTGGGTCTAACTTCTTCTTATAAAACAAGACGCAGCGAGAACATCCTTTCATCATCAGCAGCTAAAACTGGATTTAGCAAAAAATACCTATTAAGTTTGCATTTTGAGTTGTTTTATAAAATGGTCAATAAAATATCTACCAATGGTATTTTTGGAGTTTGATTTAATTAATACATCATCAATCAAAGTTATTATAATTGAAAAAATACATAGTTGTAATTAAAAATGATCATATAATGAAAATATGAAACATTTTTACCTGAGTATAAAATACCCGGCCCGACTGACGGTACAGCTTTTTGCCATTATACTCATGCTAGGTTAAATGAATTTATAGAAAATTCACATTATGAGCTTTCACTGGAAGGACGATCTGGACTCGGGCTAAGCCTACCTGAAATCTGATGTGTTCGGGCCGCTCGTCATCACCGGCCTGGGCGCCGGGGGGCGAGGGTGGTATAGCAGAGTGATACCAGTCGCGGTTTTCCTCCAGAGTATCCAAGATGTCCTGAGCGTCCGGATGCACGAGGTCAGCCCACGTCTCCCACAATGGGTGCACGATATAATCAATGAATCCCACCTGCCAAAAAAAAAACCGCACATCACCAACGAGAAACGCAGATAGACACAGTGAGGTTGGGTCCATCGATTTTGCCTTATGTGAATCACACTCGAGGTGCGGCATACGGTTACGGGTTTGTCGATCCCTATGTAGGAGGTATTTTTTCCTTCAAAAGGAGGCAGTGAGAGTCATCGTAGGGATGCAACAAACTGAGTCTTGCCATCGTCTTTGAAATGTTGCAGGTACTTATGTTTCTCGATATCATTGATTATATTATATAATCAATGGTTCTGTGCTAAGCCTGGCGTCATTTAAGAACTGCATTAGGCTTTTGGCGCTGGATTGTTTTACCTATTCAGCTTGGATGTAGTAGCCACGCAGGTGGGTGTATCTTTTACGCATCAGCGGGCCACATTTGCACACGAGGTGCATGGGAGTTTCCTCTATATCTTGGCAGAAAGTGTCCCGGAGCTTAAGGTTGAACATGTGTCTATTCAAGCCACAATGCCCTACGGGCGCCCTCAACAGCATGCATAGATTGTTCCTATTTAGTGCTAAAGCCTCATGGGCATTCTTGGTAGTAAGCTTTGATTAGCGCTTTAGAATGATTCAAACCTGGCATGTTGTTCCAGTGGTTGAAGGATTATTCTAAACATAGTTTTAGGAGCATTAGGTTTGCTAGACTTTTTGGTGTGCCACAGCAAAGTTTAGGACCATGTAACGTTCCTTTTGCTCGAACTTTGGCAAGTTCGTCGGCAGTTTCATTTCCTTCGATTCCTGCATGACGGGAAACCCATCTTAGAACTACCCTGTTCTTTTCGTCCATTGAGTTCAGAAGTGCCATTCAGTTTTGCACCAGCTTTGAACTAATAGTATTCGAGGCTAGTGCCATAAGAGCTGTCTGGTTATCCGAGTGAAAATAGATTCACTGATTGGTGTAATTCTTTCGGAGGTTGATATCCGCACATGATGGTAACAAAATGTTGGGATTTGTTCTTAGACCATCTACTCTTTTCAGGTCGACCGATACCTTAAAAATATTATTTAATTTTTACGTAAGAAGTAATTTAAAATTCGCATTAGTCGTTTGGAACTCTCAATACACAACGTATACTTCCCGAATTGAGGCAATTCAAAAAGTGTTTCAATTTATTATATTTTGTAAAACCATCTTCGTACTCCGAACCGGCTTCATGAGATGACATGAGATGATAGTATATTTGCATACATTAATTAACACTATTGTTGATGCTAATCATTTGTTGGAGCAGTTTAATTTTTTGGTGCCCCTCGTCTATCCCGCTCGCAACGTTTCGTCCAACTGCGTTGAAAACATATAAATGGTTTATATTTGTTTAATTTTGATTTGCTAAATATGTTTTGTTATACCTACCGTCTGTTTCTCGAAGAAAATTAAAATAGATATATAAAAAATATAGTTCCTTAAATTATACTGTATCAATTGCCAGCAGCTTGGAAGAAGTCCAGCTCCTCCTTGACGTTGTTACATGAAATGTGACAAACATAGGTTGAAGCTGACCACCACAAAGAGCAAGTACATGGTCGGAGCTACATATTCTCAATATATGGGATGGAAATCTGGACACTTACAGACCGACAGCTTGATTGTTATTTAATCAATGCTGACAGCAAGATAAAAATTGCATCTGGCGACTTTTTTCTTTAGTGATGTTCCTAGGAACTTTTCAAAGCTCTTCAAAGATACTTAAATTGCTTTACGTTTTGACGGATTATTTAGGTTAGCATCGTAATCTAATTCTGAAAGCTTCTAACGGAAAAAAAATACTTATTCAAATTCACGTTTAACTATTTAATATGATGAATGAACATATTTAATATGACGGCCACAACACGAAGCAACGCTAAAGCGGATAGTAGCTAGCCAGCAAAATAAACAATTTTTGCAACATTGGAATCAAATACATTTTGTAAAATGGGAATAAACCAAGAATATCAAAAATGTGAATATCAAAATATCTGAAATGTTAGAGAATATATTGAAAATGCCCTAATGATTTTTTTCTTTTACATTAAGAAGATATTGTTTTATTTTCATGTTATTTTCTTAATATTAATTACTTATCTTTTATTTCAAGCATTTAGCAATTTATGTAGATAAGTTGATTCCTAATAAAATACTGCATTGTGAAAATTTCACAATAAAGAGTAGAAACAAGCGACGAATAGCCTTTATAAAATTAAGTCTAATATTATAATTTTTGAATGTTGGCCACTTCTAGCGGCTTTTTCTGGTACAGAAAATGTTATATCTAGCAACGTTTGGACGGCAGCCTAGCGACATCTTTGTTGGAGATCTGGCAACACTGCATAAGCCCATCATAATATTATTAATACACTTCTGATACCACAAATTTATATTATTATTAAAAAAATTGAGATTATTTTACACTTTTTTTTAAAAAAATTGTATCTATGTACTTTTAAGGTCAACTTAATCAATCTGGAAGTTGTGTGTGTCATTGCAGTAGGCGCATTTTATTGCAAAGATAACCAACCTACGAATCGCGACCCTTAATTATTACAAACCCCGCTGGCCATTTAACTACCTACCGGGATTAGTTGACAAACATTTTCAATTCATTTCGAATACACTATAGCAACAGAGGCGTCCTAAGGAACTTCCAGCTCCAGAAAATAATTCCCGTTCTTTTGGACTTTCTAAGTAGTAGCATACTTAAAGGTAGTAGTAACTCCTATAAGCAGAATGCTGCAAAACACGTAATAAAGTATCAATGAATATATAACAAATCTTTCCTCGAACAAGAATTTCTTTATTCTCTCTCTACTCACCTGCGACTTCTCGATGGTCGAGTTGAGCCTGTCGCACATTGGACTGATGTCCATTCCGGCTTCCTTTTCTTTATCACCCTGCTGGAAGAACTCCTCCATTAAGAGAGCGACCCACTTCTTATATAGTGGCAGTGGTTTTGTGGGGTTGCTGAGATCCGCACAATGCACGAGATTTTCAAGGACCTGTATTCTATCCGTGTAATTATCGAGCAGTAAGACACCACTTCCAGCGACCTATAAATGTAAAAATAAATGTTGTCATTAGAGGTGCGTTGATTTGCAGCATGTGGTACAGCAAACGTCAGCATTCCATTCCGCAACAAGTGCCTATGTTTTCGAAGTGGGGTGGCTGCTGCGTTTTAAATAGATATTTATGTTTTTGTACTGGCTGAAAAATAATATTTTTAGTTTTATTATTTTACGCTCACAAATAAACAAATAGAATGGTAATTCTGGTTGGACAATATGCCATTTTTTTGCGATTTTACCATTTTTTATGTGATATTTACTGTTTACTTGCCATAATCATAAAGCTCCCGAAAAACTAAACCATTTCATGACATGTAAACACTGCTTATGATTATTTTGACTTTTGCAGTTTGACAGCTGACGACATTCTTTGGTATCTCTGGTCGCTGCAGCAACTTCAGTGACTAAAAAGTATCCTGTTAGGGTGATGCAAAAATTAACCTGGCATTCACTAAAGAATGCACCTTAAAATAGCTATGACAAAAAGAGCACACACTATAAAGTTTTTATGTGAGAAGAATTACTTTGGGTCAATTGCATCAATTAATTATAGCCGTAGTTCGAATTCCAATAAAAAAATCAGTACAATGATCATTCAATCAATATATACAAAATGCAAAACGGATTGTCTCTTACAGCTAACTACTTTATAATTTAGCATTGGATTTTTTTTCTAAATAATAAATTATTTCCTAATAAAATATCGAAGACTGTCGCAGTCGTTTGACATTATAAGACAGAAATGGATTTTACCGCATGAAGTTTGTAGCACCTGACATATCGCTGATGTTACAACTGCCGTCGTCCAGGCTAGATTAAAATGCAGTCAGTTGTCTCCATTGATGTTCGGGGTTCATCTTATTTCAATGGCTTTCTGGATCATGCGGGGAAAGTAAAATTGTTCTTTGGTTGGCATGATGGGATTTTGACATTTCACCCAGTGGTTCGTTCTGCTATCCAATATGTTTTTGCAGATCACCAATTTTTGTTGTTGAACGTTTTTAATAGCCTTGATGTGTTTCATCAGTCGAGTCATTATGGATCACTTTTTTTGACAACAACGCTGAGGGTTAGTTAACATTGGAATTTTTTAAAATTTGCATGCACCGTTCCCCTACTGTTATAATCTGCGTAGTAACGGCGGTAATAAGGCGCCTATACTCGGACAACAACTGACAGCACTTCATTTAAACTTCGAAAACGGCGATTTTAACATCATCAAAACGTTGAGCGCTTTCTATTGAGCGAAAACCTGTGTTTGCGACAGTATTCGATTTCTTTACCTTGCTGAAATCTCATGGAAAGAAATCTATTTTTTTTTAACATGACAGGAATCCGTTTCTCACAAAGGCAACAAGATGATATGAGTTAAGTAAACAAAGAGAATGGATTGAATGATGAAAGCACCGTTTCTAAATCATAATTATACCTTGACTGGAAAATTGACAAAGAAACAGACCCCTTTGCTGATTGTCTAATGCCCAAAATAAGAAGGAAAATCTTCTATGACACTATCACTCATAATATGATGATATTTAAATGACCTTTTTTTTATCGTATTGCCTGTAACATTAAATACAGTACCCGCACGAGTTATTGGCGGCTGTAAGGAATGTGCAATGGAATGCGTTGTCATTTCTCATGCCAAATGAAAATGTCGATTTTTATATAGCCGTTCAACAGTAGCTGTACTAAGCTGTACTCAATGCTATTAAGCTAGCAGCTTCAGCTGTGCTACCAGCTAGCAGCTGAGCTGTAGCAACTAGCTAGCAGCTGAGCTGTCACCACTAGCTACCAACTTGAGCTATAGCTTCTAGTTAGCAGCTTGAGCTGTAGCTATTAAGCAGCAGCTTGAGCTGTAACTAATAGCTACAGCTCAAGCCACCCGGGGAGCAGGTACCCCACCATCAGTGAGACCCCCACTCCTCATACTCCGATCACCATTAACTCGTGCCTGTAGTACAGGTACAATGTGTCAGTAGTAGTATCATAATATCAAATGTAAAAGCCCGAACAACTGCAAATTTTAACATTTACTGGTAAAACCTAAGATTTACTAAAGTTGTTGGTAAATGTCCAAAATATTATTAATAATTCACATTTACCGTGTGATATTGGTAAAATATAGATTTTACCATTGCCCTTTGGTAAAAGTCCGATGTAAAAAGACAGCGGTGGTATAGTCGGAAGATATTTCTACTTAGTAAAAGGCCCACCGTGTTGTACCTAATTTTATATGTACAATAAAGCATGTCAAACAAAAAACAAATGGTTATTTGGGTGGGAATTTTAGCACCCTTTCTCCCCTCCTATTTTCCCGCAACATAAACGCTTACTACCGGTCAGTATGAATAAAAACTGGCATTTGTCTTGCAAAAGGTGGGGTAAAACCATTTTTTAAAATGTTTTTTAAGTCCGGACCTGATGAAAAATCCAAGTTTTCAAACTCAAAGCAGCAGAAAGTCTATTTTCCAATAAAAAAATATGCATTCGTCAATTGGTATAATCAATACAATTCATTTGGCAAAATGGACAAATTTTCAGCCGCTTTAATAAAGCTAGTATATTAAAATGTCGCTGCCTTGCAGCTGCTTACCTTCTTAGTTTCAACCATAGTCTTCAAATCGGCAAGTAAGCTCATATGCTTGGACATGTCAGTGCTGAGCACCATGTCTATGACCATTTTACGCAGTGTCTGTCGCTGCTTCTTCTGGAGATTAGCAAATATATCACAACCTTCATTCTGTAGCAGCTTGAATGCAACTGCCAGATGGTGGTTTTCCAGCACCGACTCATCATTGTACATAAGCGCAAGCTCGGAGCTGGAATGTTAAAAAAATTGCGGTTAGAAGTGGATGAAAGGATGATTATAATGAGAGTGATTACAGAGAGCTGTCTAAAGCAGCCATGGGGAAAAGGTGGCCCGCATGCCAAATCCAGCCTGCAAGCGATATTAATCTTACCCTCATAATCATAAATGAATAGATACATTTTGTGCCTAGTTTTCACTCAGTTTTTTTTATTGTGTCGAAAAATAGATTCGGCTTAGCAGAATTGAGTGTTTTGGTCAGAGGCTGACATGTGCGGTTTTGTTCGCCACCTCTAACTATTGTTTGTTTAGAGAGAAGTTTTATGTTTGGCCCACAAACATGTTATTTTTGGCTATTTTAGGATTTTTGGCCCGACTTCATAATATGCATCTCCCCTGTACTCCTAGTAAATACGGAGTTGCCATGGAATATTTTTTCTAGGAAGGAGTTAATTATTTTCCTGGAGATACCAAGATAATTAAATAGGTGAAATAGAGATTTGGCTGGGAATTAACTGTCCGGGAGCCTCCTCAAAGAGGGACCAACTTGGTGAACCCGCTGTGCGGTGGCTCCGAGGACGGAAACTCGGGCAGAACTGGACAGCTGGCGCACGGGGCAGGTAAACCGGCCGTGTTGTCACTGACTGATACCCGGAGGGGTTGATAAGCATATACTTCCTAAGAAAGCGGGAGTAAGTAGGTATCACAAGCTGCGTACCCTTAGAAACGATATGTGGGCCATCCGATCTTGGGTGGTAGTTGCCGAGCAAAGGACGCCCCATATCCGCGATAATTCCTGTGAGGAATTGCCACCCGCTTGAGGTAGAGGACCGCGCAAGCAACCTCGAACCCGCAACCAGACGGGTGGTCGGAGAAATCCGTCTAAATTTGGTAGCAAGGGGGTGAGGCCGCCCGCTGGGTGGCAATTCCCAGTGCCTCGCCGTAAGGAGTAGGACTCTTGCGAGCTGAAGTGGAGCTTGGTACTTGGATCTGTCCTCGTCCCCAAGTCTCTGTGTTTCGCCTCGGGGTGACATAGCGATAAAGTTCACTTAAACACTCCGGGGTGGACAGGTTCGCCCGTAGCAGTTGACAAACAATATATAAATGCCATACCTCATATTATAACATGGTATAACTTAACATGTGAAGTTTCTATTGCAACCCTGCCGTCATATATTGCATTTTATATAATAATAATTATTATTGTTATATTATACTAGTAGTTATTTTTAACTTATGCGTATATCTGTGGCTGCATAAAGGAAATTATCCAGACGATTCTTGAGCTGGTTGACACAACTTGTTCCGGCAATCCATTCCACGCATCCACTATCCTGTTCACTTCCTTGGATTGCTTGAGAAATGTTTCTTAATCTGTTTGATAAGATGACCACGCAGATGCTGATTGGTGTTTAAGGCAAAGATGGTACTAAGCCAGGGACAGTCATAGTATTTTGAAGGCCTTGAGGACGATGAAGGTCTTGAGACCTCTTTCATGACGATTTTCTCTTTCCTTAAAATAGCAGTTCGATAAAATAACAGATGAGAAATCTTACAGTGAAACACTAGGCTAGAAAGTCGTTTTTACGTATGTTAGGCTTATCTTAAAAAAGTTACGATTTTTGATACATTTCCGCACTAAGGCCGTATTTATATATTATATATAGAGTGCGCGATTATCGTACGCTCCATTGATAATTTAAAACAGTTGACTAAGTATGGGCGCCCGGGTGTCAGCTGTTTGATATAGTCCGCCTCGCTCAACCCGCTAAAACGTGGGCAATACTGAAAGTTTCTGGAACTGGCCACTTGCATTAAAGATATTGTAAAAATAATTCCTATTTTTGAAAATAGAACTCATTGGCTGTAAAATACATTTTGTTTCTTTGTGGTGCCATTTTGGTAATTGCATGTTTACCTAAAGATGGATTTAGGTCGAGAAAATTTTCTATGCATCATTTTTACGATTTTCACTGTGGTTTAAGTCAACGAGAAGACTTAAGTCTTCTTGGCGTTTAGCGTTGAAGCTGGCGGATGACAGCAGAAAAAGAAAGTAAAAATGAAACTGTACGACATTTGCACGAGTATGGCATGAGCCAAGTGTAAAATATTTTGCATGTATACTTGAAAGTTCGGAAACTTCGTTCGAGATGCATACTGCATTAGGGAAAGGAAGTTCAAAAATGACAGCGCGTAGGCCGTAGAGGGGTGTGATAAAAAATACGACGAAGGGCAGTTATTAGTACGATATCTTAACATGATACAAAAGCTGAGTGTACCATTACGAACCTGAAATAAATAGTTACTCGGCTGAGTCAGTCTTTCCTTTGAAAGATTTTCCGACGAAAGTTAAAATATGTCGAAGCACTAGCAAATAGACGGTTACTTCATTTTTTAGCAAGACGGGAGATTACTGCAAGAATTGTCACTGCAGATCGGTCAGTATATTAAGACTTGCTCGCCCAATGTTTTACAAAAAGGTTATGAAAATCGTTCTCGCAGCAGAGTAGACAATGCATCTGTCCACTCCGCTAAGATGACAATGGCATTTTTGAAGACTAAACTTGGAACCGACGATGCATCGCCTGTACAGTTCGGACATTGCACCCTGCAGTTTCTTTTTAATTCCAAAAATTAAGGATAAACTTCGAGGTTCACTACCCAAACTTCGAGGCTTCCTACCGAACTACGGTTCGCGACCCCGAAAGCGGTGGCGATACCGTTCTGAGAAGCTATCGAGGAGATGTCTAAAGAAGATTGGACCGACCGATTTTCCTAATGGTTTGAAAGAATGAAAAAGTGTATAAATTGTCAGGGAGAATCGTTTGAAAAACAGTAAATATAATATAAACATTGTAAGTGTTTTACTTCATCAGAATCCAGAAACTTTAGTGCGACCTGAGTATACCGTTTCCGCTCTATATATAACGAGGCCCGAGAGTGCTTGGAGCCTACCTGGAGTTGATGAGGAACTGATTGGTGAGCCCGGGGTGGTCCACATCGTGCACGCAGGCTGCAAAGAGCGCGGCCGCTTGCTCCAACGGCGTGAAGACGGCATGCAGCGCGGCCGATCCCAGCAGCGCATGCGTGCTCTGTGTCACATCCGCCGCGTGCAGCGAGTTGTGGAACGGATTGTCCCGCGTGTAGTGGTCCTCCACGGTCATCGCGAAGGCCACCAGTGTGCGCGCCGGGATCGTCAGCGTCTTCAGCAGGTCGCGGCTCTGCAAGGTCCCACGCAAATATTACATTTCCCGAAACAACACCTGAAGTCGACACCCTCAAAAATACAGCAATAATAAGATCGGTGATTTTAGAGGTAGTAATGGCTAATTAATCAGTAACGCGGAACATCCCATGGCTATTCTGTCGATTTCTTTATAATAATTGCAGCTCTGTAGGATGTTAGGCGATGTTTAAGCGTGTCATCATAGCGGAAGTCCTCAGACTTCGTTTGTCTCACCGTCGTAAAACATTCCGACCGAGACAGACAAATTGTGTTCCAAATACTCGCGGTTAAATAAGTTTTTGTCTTATTTATAATGTCAAATAACAGCAATAATCTTCGATTTCATGCCGGGCAACTCGTTAAACATCCTCAAGAAAATCAGAGCTGTTTGGTAGAAGGTTATTAAAAGTATTAAGTTAACATTCACTATACACTTGACTGCACCCAATGATCGACAAACCTACATTGTTAATACGCTTCCTTATATGTATACACAATACATATGTATGCAATATCATAAGTAATGAAATTATCAGGTAAAATATTATTGAATTTACCTAACATTAATCTCAATTTTTCATTGTTTTCTTTTAGGCTACATTTCAGTTTATGTAGGTATATAATCTTGTATCTCAAGTTATACCTCATTTTAAATTTAAATTCGGGTTTTCTAAATTTATAATAATAATTTTGATTGTAGATTCTAGATATATATCGATCAGCATTGCTTGATGATCTTGATGATCCCATTATTATAGCCATACTTTTGTATAAAAAATATTTTTGTAAAACACCATTTGTTGCTCCATTAAAGAAAATAGAGAATAAACCCAAACACTTGAAGAATTTCCTTATGGAGAATCTGATACAGGGCCAGCCCTTTCATATAGGCTAACTAGGTGACTGCCTAGGGTCACCTAGGGTAACAGCTTAAATCTAAGGACTGGAAAACGGCATGGTGACATAAGGCATTATTAGCACCTTAGCATGTAAAGCGCGAAACGTTGCTGGCATGGAACGGTGAATGGCTATGCAGAGTGGCAGCCCACTGTATAGTAGTTTAGTAGTTATTGATGATTTTTTAAATTTCAATCTGTTCACCACTCAAAGTTTCATTTATTGTTTCATCCAGATCACATGAACTTTGATCTAGATCTATTCACCACTACCAATATTAAAGAATATAAATTATCTCAGTACTGACTTGACATATCCAATACGACAGGGAGTGCACTAATTTGTAAATAATATTATCACCAACATTACAGGGGGTTGGTTTATACCTAGAACTAGTTGGCATTTTTTTTAAATACAGTTATGTACCCGTAGATAAGTATACTTAATAATAACACCTAGCTACAAGCTGTGATATAATAATGATCGTGACCAGTGGAGATTTTTGATTTAAAAAGGGCAACAACCGAATGTAGTCGAACACAACAAATAATTGATTTGCCTAGGTCTTTTCACTACTGCAGTTTGTCGGAAAAACTTACGCGTATGTGGCTTCAGTCTTTTCACTTCCATCGATTGTCATGAGATTGCCAATAAAAAAATCAGTAGTGATAAACAACATGCCTCTTATAAAAAATTGTTTCACATAGGTACATTTCACACGTGACCAAAAGTCCATCAGATCATTTAGATCTGTTCACAGTGTAATTCTGGTCAGGATGGTATATTTAACTCAATATTGCCTAAAGTGTAGCTTAGCTCACTTCACTGATCCCCCTGAAAATTTGCTTGAAAGGTGGGTGGGGGGGGGGGGGGGGCACCATTATAATAATTCGCAGAGGGTGTGT